>JAAGAY010146566.1:0-14073 GCA_011801015.1 Ardeotis arabs | reverse complement strand
TCCCTGCCTTTGCCGTCTGCGACTTGGGCAATGTGGCTAGAGCCCTCGCCGGTGAAGACTGAGGCAAGAAAGTCACTGAGAAACCTCAGCCTTCTCCATGTCCTTGGTAACCGTATCTCCCATTTCCTTTTGGAGAGGGCTCACATTCTCCCTGGTCTTCCTTTTATCCCTGACATACCTGTAGAAGCTTTTATTGTTGCCCTTGATGTCCCTGGCCAAATTTAATTCTATCAGGGCTTTCGCTTTCCTTACCTGTTCCCTGGCTACTCGGACAACCTCTCTGTATTCCTCCCAGGCTATCTGTCATTGCTTCCACCTTCTATAGGCATCTCTTTTTGTTTTTCAGTTGGTCTGGGAGCTCCTTGTTCATCCAGACAGGCCGCCTGGCGTTTTTGCTCGTCTCTGTTAACATAAATCAAGACAGTAGTTTATGATGAGGAACAGTTTCAAAAGATCCTTAGTTTAGGGAATTAGTTACTTCAGATATACTGAAAATTTGCACAACACAGAACTGTAGAATTTTTTGTCAGTGGAAGAAAAGAAAGGAAGAATATTGTGTATTCATCAGCTAATAAAAAACCGCTGTTCATTGTATCAAGTGTTTAGAAGGAGCCATCGGCTTCTTCCGTTGTTCTCATTTTTTTTTGTACATTCTTGTTGTTGGGTTTTTTGTTGTTTTTTTTTTTTTTTACACTTAAGGTAGCAGTCCATTTATAAGTAAGGGTCATTCATCAGAAGTTACAACTCATGTAGCATAATTTGCTGTAATAAAACTGCTGGAAGAGACTGTGAGAAGCGAAGGATACAGAGGGAATTACTGACACATTCAGAAGCTTTTCACTTATCTAGTCTGTGATATAAAATGGCAGAAGTATGTGTTATGTAACCAAGAATGAGCATTTTGCTTACAGATTCAGTTCTTAATAAACAGATTTTGGTAAATCCCAGGATACTTTTTCTTTTTATCATAAAACCTTTATATTTGAATTTCATGTTAAAGTACCATTGAATGGAATTCTCCAGTGCTAACTGTATTATCTCAGAGGATGAAATTCAACCTATGCTTTAGGTTTTTTTTTTTTTATTATTCCGTAAGATTCACTGTTTGTTTTTGTTCAGATGTGAAAGTTACTGGTCCCTCTGACTAGAACTGGTATGAAATATAGTAACATAAGATGCCTGTACACAATCAGTATTGATTATTTTACAACATGCTTTAAAGTGTAGTAAAGATTGGAAGCAAAAGACAATGTTTGAACTCTCTCTGAGTAGACTGTCTACCTAAAATCATGTAGCTTATGTTGGTTAGAGCAGATAAAGTGCCATAGCTTGCTTCTGAATTGCATCTTCATCTTCTTCTTCTTCATGGTTTTTTTTTTTGTAGCCTTCACTGATGTTACTCGTGTTTTTACTCACTGTCCATTGGCATCTCTAGAATAGCATAATTCCCTGGTTTGTACCACACTTTTAAATTTTCCTTTCATCTCACTCTGGAGACTGTTTAGTACCAGGTGACCCTCTTGTTTTAATTCTTCTTCACTTGTCATATTGGCCTTGGTAAACCTAAGAGGAGGTATGAATTTTCATTTATCATCTGTGCATTGTGCCCCACTTAATGAATTATTCATTTGTAATATTATACATTGCAGCATGCTGGCTATGTTTTGATACATGCAGAACACAAAATCCATGCTTTTGTATATTGCTGGGGGAGGGAAATTTTTGTAAACAGACATTTCTTAAAGCAGCTTACTGTACTGCTGTTAAAATGAGTAATAATCATGAGTTATACTACATGCTCTGTGGGTTAGTTTTCTTCAGAAGAATATTTCTGTCTCTTGGCATCTATGATGTGGAGAGATGATTGCTTAAATAAAGGCAAATTTGCATACAAAATAAGATGGAGATGGTATAAAAGAGCACTGCTGAAAACAACATCACATGAAGTGATACAGTATTAACAACAAGGTAAGTATTTTGTGCTCTGAGGAGAAGTTCCTACTTATCTGCAGTACTATTCAGATAATAGGCAGCAGTTAACTGATACACAGATACTTTTATAAACCTGAAAAGTTATACAGTGCAAGCGATTGTCCAAGTTTGGATTTAGGCAGGAGAACTTAGCGAATGCAGAATGCTTGGTTCAAACAGGTTATCTCATGGTAATGATGCTGCAGTCAGTTTTCTGCTGACCTTGTTTAGTGCAGTAGTTTTTCAAAATGAGCTGGTAGGTTTTGTAAGTACAGCTGTTCAGTTCTCAGCCACACATTTTCATGTTTGCTTAGGTGATGCTTTTTCAAATGCTGTAAGAAATGATGGCATCTTTCTTAATGTCATGGACTAAGGGAGTTAAAGAACTCTGTCTGATTGAATTATGATTTCCAAAGATTCAGCAGAGGGACGCTTATTCACAGCAAGGGCTGTGAATGACCTAAAGTTTGGAAGCCCCTTTTAAAAAGTATTTCTAGAAATTCTGATGGAATTTTTTTTTTTTATTTCAGATTTTGTTTCCATTAGTTTGATATAGAGAGAAAGCACTGGTGTTGATATTAATTCTGAACCTTAATTGTACTTGAAATGAATTTAGAGCAGTGGAAATTAGGCAAATTAAGACTTCTTGTGAGGAGAGCCATTTGTTTCAGGTAAAATCTGAGCCTTATTCATCTTTAGTAGGTCTTCTGTGTATTCTGATCAATTTCATTCTTAGGTTTACCTGTCTTCTGAGGGCAGAGAGGCTATTTGAAAGCTATTTGAAAACATCTGTTCCAAAACCAGATAAAACTCTGGATAAGACATTGCTTTTTCTGTTTCATAGTTTAAAATTCTGTCATCTGTGTTAGAACTGCACTGTTTTTGAATGGGAGTAATTTAGAGCCATCAATGTAAGCAGTAATTAAAGCTGTTCTTTCAGCTATACGTTTGAATGCTGTGTCAGAGGAAAGGAAATATGCCATAATGTTCAACAGACTGTGTAACAGAATATGTAAAAATAGCAATTGGAATCTCTTGGTAGAGGAATATTGCTGTTTGTGATCTCTCTATTGCTGTATATTATATCACAAGCTGTTTGCAGACCTTGATGCATTGTGAAGAAGACATTGTGGGGAAGATGGGAGTACAGGAGATACTGTGCATCAGGTACAAAGTGTGGCTACAAAGTCTGTGGCCTAATATAATTACTGATGTGGTTGCTGGTTTACAGCATATATTATATAGATATCATTTGAATCTCCAGAGACATTCATAGTTTTCTTGAGCTTTTGCCGAAAGATCCCATGGTGTCTTGCCCTTAAAAAAGAGCTCAGCAGAGAACCTTTCTATCTGTAGAGAATACAGCAGAAAATCTAATAGTACTTGGTGGCAAATGTAGCAGTGTAAGTCCAGAAATTACAATACTTCCAATGAAACTATAACCTGGCCTACCACTCTGACTCTTAAGAGCCTTATGCTTACAAAAAAAAGAAGTGTTCCCCCCCTCCGACTGTATCAACTTTATATGTTGGATAGAATATGAGCCTTTCCTTATATTGTGTTGACCTGCTCCTTTAAAACCTTTGTAGTGCATTCTCTCCTTAGTTCTGCTCGTAGCATTTTCAAAATTCTATATTATAAGGAAAATTTTACTGAAGTGAAGAGCCTTTTAGATGATCTTGGAACTTGGGGGCAAGAAAGTCTTGGGAGTTGTCTTGAAGCAACTTACGGAAAGTACTTACGAGAAAAACGAAAAGAGAGAAGAATTTTATAGAAATAGAAGTATGCTTTACAAGCAGTAGGTGTTCTTTATCTTGATTGCCTCATCAAAAGCGTAAAAGATAAAAAAGTTTTAAGGAAAGGTGTTCACAAAAATACTTGTCTAGGGTTACTATGAAGAGAGATTTACAAAAACTGATAAGTGGTAAATTAAATAATAGTAAAGTGTGTTCTCAGTAGTAAATGCTTAATTTCAGTGACACTTAAATTCTTCTCACTGTATAAAGACAAGATACGTATTGTTCAGTCACAAGTTTCTCATTTAGAAGTTGAATAGTTGTAAGCAGTGTGTAGCAGTAGGGATCCATAATGTGGAATGTGTAAAAGTAATTCTTGTAACACTTTCAAGTAATGCAAGCAAATATTGCTCCAGCACCAGCTGTTGAAGAACTTAAAGGGAAAAACTGGCAAAATGCATTGCAGGTACAGCAGCTTCCTCAAAAGTATTAGCTTCTAATGACACACAAATGAAGCTGTGCTGTCAACAGGGTGCAAGGCCTTAGAAAAGTGGTTCAGGATTCTGAACTACTATATACAAGCCATGTATCAGATACGGAGGTAGTCATTTAAATAACCTCAGTCTGAGATAGAGGCTTAATCACTAAGTTATCCTTACAGTTTCTGTAACCTGTTTTTAATAAATACTCTGTATTTTTTGTGTTTCAGAGATCCAGCTTACTTTGATGAAAATTGGCTGAACAGGATCAAAACAGAAGTTGGAGAGAATTGGAGGCTAAAGGTATTTGATTTACTTTGCTTGTCTGCAAATCTATCTTTCAGTTCTTAATAAAATACTATATCTAAGTATTAGCATATTTCTAGATTAAGACCTTCCTTTATAGTACAGCATTTTGAATTTCAGACCATTTTAATTACACTTGTTTTTATGTTATTATGGTCCTACACAGCTTAGCCAAGAAAAGACATTTTAAGTTTGTAAATAGATTTCAATAATTTAAAAAGAAAATACTGCAATTTATTTTATGCATTGATTACCTCTCTTTGTTTTTCAAGTGTTGAAAGATTTTTAAAAGTGCAAAGTGTGAAAATAGCATTAAAAAAAAGAGCTTTAAGAAGCAACTGCATAAAAATAGCAGAATAATAAACAATTTATTTAAATAAAAATGGCAAAGTGTTGTTTCCTTTTACTTTGTCAGCTGTGCACAACTACTGAACTTTAGGAGAGGAAGTAATGTGTTGTTTATACTCAGTATTTTTTTTTAACCATAATCTGTTTGTTGGGTCATTTGTGTCACTTGGTATTATAGTACTTTCTCTGCAAATCTTAAAGCAATAGAATTTACAGTCGTATGTCAGAGAAGCATTTTGGTTTATAAAACCTGATGAACATAGTTTCACATCAGATGTTAGTGTAGTTTCTGACCGGTTTTGTTCAAAGAATGATACATGTACCTTTCTTAAATTGCTTTTTCCAGTCTCACTCCCTGGGGAAGCAAAATACTGATAGTTTGTCTCTTAGTTCATGTTTCCTATAAAACCATTTTGTTCCAGCCACCAAAACCCCTTCTGAGCATCTGGGGAAGGGCTACAACTGTGAAATGCTCTAGTACTTACAGCCTCGTCAACATCACTGGCTCACTAGAAGGGACATACAGATAAGTGCTGCCTGAGACAAGGATGAAGCATACTACTGCTGTTTATATTTTGATGTGGCCAGCAAACTTGTCAGCGTGGTCTCTGCTGCCTGGGAGCTGTGTGCAAGTCTGGGCTGCTTTAGAATGTTTTGTCTACCAGGGCTGCCAGCAAAAATGGGTACCTTGATGAGAATATATTGACTGGCTGGTGAATAAAAGATGTGACCTCTAAAAAAGCGTTGTTCTGCTTCTTCAGTTAATTTAAATTAACTTTTCAAAGAAACGTATGGAATTTCAAGTAAAGCTGGATACAAGGTTTTATTTTTCTCTAAAATATTTTTGTGGCTTTTTTCTAAGGAATGTTAAAGTCTTGGCAGTTAAATTTGGAAAACAACAAACTGAGAACTGCTTGTTTATAGTAGCATTTCAGCTGATTGAAAGCAGAGCAGCAGCTTCTGTAACTCTCATATGGAGCTTGAGGAATAAATTTTTTTTTATATCTCCCACCAATATGGTAGATAGTAAGGTTTAGCAGGTGTGAATTTAAAAAAAAAAAAAGGCTGTGCAGTTTAACTTGCTTATGTGACTGAGGTTGGAAAAACGTCAGGTCAAATTTCAGTTTCTTGCTGATGTGATTCCTTCTTATTTTTCATATATCCGTGTAAATAAGAACTTAAAGACTGTTTGTTTGGGTTTTTTTAAGAGATGTATACTCCAGCTTTTTATATAGACTTCTAATATACCACTTCCCTTTTCATGAAGAATATGGTGATATTTTAACTCTTGTTTTGTAGCCAGGAGAGTAAATCCTATACTTTGACAGCTCTTCATCTTCTTTATAAGTGAATAAACAGTGTTAGTAATCTAGTTGTTCAGATGGCTATCAGTCAATCCACCACTTGTGTTCCTACAAGCCAGACTACTTTAAATCTGTGCACTTCTATTTGTTTGTCACTAGATTTAAAATGTAGGCAACATACTTTTGCATGTTTCAGTGATATGAATTTCCCTTCATATTTTAAGAAACACCATGAGAGATTATAATTGGGTTATCTCACCACCTCACAAGTCATTATAATGAACTGAATTATAGTCTTGTTGCTAAACATTGTTGCTCTTTGCCTCTGATATTGCATGGTGTAATAGTCATCACTTGTACAAGCTCTCGGTATTGTGAACCACATAAAGGAGCTAGTCTACTAGGGGAGATAAGTTATAAAAAAACCAAACCAAAATGTAATGTGCAGGTAGTTCTACTTTGTGGAACAGTGGTAAGAAGAGCCTGATAGAAGTTAGTGTAGGCCTGAAACAGCACACCTAACTGCTGTTGAAAGAGATACTCAGAAAATCATACAATTGTTAACTTTGAAGTGGATGCTGTCCTGTGTGGGGAATAAACAAAAATATATGGCTCAGCTTTCATTATTTATTTTTTTTTGTTCAGCAGTTCACTTTCTGATAACTTCAAGAATGCTGTCTTATTAAAAATATTTTTCCTGTTGTGGTACCGGTTTAAAACAAATACGTAAATTCACAGAAATTATTTTATGTTCTTGGTTTCAGGGCAAGTTGTCTGACTTGAGAGACTGAGCAATGCACAGGATAGAAAAAGGGAAATGTTAGAACTCAGAGGACTTGCAGAGTAGGAAGCATTCAGCAAGCGTTCTGTGTACTAGAGCTGGCCAAATCTTTGTCTACTGGGTTCAGTAAATAAACATATTATTACTTCTTTGGGGTTAAAATTTCTGGGACATAGCATACATCAGTGTATGTAGTAGTTTGTTTTCCCCTGGGGAACAAAAAACCCTACTTCTCACTCCTGTCTTAACTGCAATTTTATGTTGTAAAAAAAAAAAAGCAACCTCAAAAACCAAAGACATATCTCTTTGCTGATGTACAGCTGAACACTTTAATACAGTCAGAGTTTAAACTGTGTACACACTAGTATTTCATGCTGAAGAAGACGACGTTTTGAAGGTAAAATGGCCTTTATTGAAAATGGGAAACAGCATAGGAAATAATTCTGTAGCCAAAATTTTGCGGGAATGAAATTACTTAATCAAGAAACAGGGATAGTCCAATGTCAAGTTGTACAGGAATACCATTACTGGAATAGAAATTTAAACAATTATTTGATACACACATGTAAATTTTTGGCAGTTAGAATAAGTTGTTGACTGTCTGACGGATGGTATAAAACTGACACCCATTTTTTTCCATGCTTCCATTCAATGTGCTTGTACCTAGCTTGGGAAGGGAAGAACATGTATTATTCAGCTTGATTTCTGACTTTTTCACATGGACTTTTCGCTTTCACGTTCAGACTTACAGCATCACTTAAACATCAGTAACATTGCTACTATTAAAGTACAATCTGTGTTCCATTGCTGAATAGCACATTCAAAGCATGGGAGCCACTAGACTTTCTGCAACTAGTACAGTTTGAATGCCTTGTGTTTGATACAGTATTGCAAAATGGAATAATTGATGAAATTAGGGTAGAGACTAATTAGTCCTGTCATCTAAGTAAACAAACCTGATTTTTGATAATTGATTTTTACTCCTTGCAGTAATACAGTTATATTTGCTGTGCATTCTTCTACAGTACTAGCTGGATTGACTGTTGGAGTAATGGAAGCTGGTTTTCAGTGTCCTTCCAGTATCTTTCTGGTACTCTCTTGTTCCTTTGCAAGAGAAGGGAGCACTTATTCATGAGCAAACTTTTAAAGATTTTTTTTCTGATAAGAGTGGAAGCCTGTCATGTGAATATTTTTCTGCAAGCAAGAAGCAGAGATTATAGGCTGTCAAAAAGATAATTAGCAACTTATATATTTAATTATGTTTCGATATGCCCTTAATTACAAAGTCAACAGTGTCTCCAAGTGTAAGTTTAATGTGGGAACCCTCTCTGTGTTCAGAGCTGCATTCAATTTTTTTTCCCTTGTTTTTTAACTCAAAGAAGTGTCTTGTATCTGTTCTTTTTTGGGATTTCTTTTTGCAGAATACAGATTGGAAGGGGGATGACCCGCAAAGCTAGTGGTATAGTTTCTCTCTAGGCTTGATTTCTAATCAGTGAAGAGAGGCTCCTTCAAAATGCAGTTTAGAGGAGAAATATAATGTATGTGGTGGGAACTATGGATGCACATTCTCCCTTTCCTCCTCCCCCCATGCCCCTGCCACCTTTTAAGTGCAGCTGGGAGGAATGCGTACCTTAATGAGATATCTAAAGCTGATTAACTAAGAATTCTGTCACCACTTGGACGTGTGTCCTAGCAACGCTTCCAGAGGTTATAAGGTTCTTAATTATAATGTGTGTGAGGGGAAATAGGTCTGTGCATAATTACCCAGGAAAGACACTGTTGAACAGCATTTCAGAGCATTAGAGTTCCCATTCAGGCACTTTAGGACCTGAAATATACAAGGATCAGTCAATTTACACAGAGTCTTCAGTACCTACAGGATTTCAGTCATACATGTGATATAAGGATAAATGCAGAATTGGGGACTGGCTGTCATGATGTAAGAGAGAAGAAAAAGGTTAGATGACCCATGTTCCCTTTTTGTCAGCAATCGTGAGCTTAGGGGCGTTTCTGCTGTCCACTACATCAAGCTTTCCTTTTGTTGCTCAAGTATATTTGTAAAGAGAGAAATCTAGGCAGACTACCCATTCAGACCTTCAGTTTGGAACCAGTAAGTAAATTGTAATTAAGTAAAAGATTTCATATGACAAGTGAGAAAAAAAAAAATAGGAGAGAAAACCTGCAAACTTTGTTGTATGGTGTTGCCAGCTCATGTGTTGCCTTCAGTAACCCAAGGCGCATTATCTCTGCTTTCAATCCAGTCAGTTTATCAGGTAAATGCTATGTAATAAGGGTCAGTCTAATACTAACAATATGTGCTAACTATGTAGCACTATACTACAGCCAAGCTGGCTGTAAACTGAGTGGGGAGTTATCCCTTAACATAAGGAACATCCACACAGCTGTGCCGTGGATGTTCGTGAAATGTAGACGTTCAAGGAATGAATGATAACGTGCAGGTTGCCTTTGTGGGTGCATTAGGTCAAAGTGGATGTCCTCTCTTTAGTAATATGAGATTGGGGAAATGACAGATAGAAAAGAAACTGAAAATGAATAGAAATTCATCTAGAAATAATTACTAATCCGTGTATTGTGAGTTGAAACAGCTTTTGAAGTGCAATAAAGCGTAGTTGTGGCTATTTTTTTTTTCCCCATTAAGTTTCATATCTCTTTCAACAGATATGGGTGCAGGGAATGGATGTGAAAGGGGTTGGGAGGGTAATGTATATGCTTTGTAAGGAAAAGGAGGAAGTCAAGTTGCTGATGCAAGCAAGTAAGGGTCCCATGTGATCATGGCTGATCTCCAAAGGATGATACAGTGCTTCATAGCCATGATTGATATTGGAAGTTCTATCTGTTGTGTTCTAGCATTGCATGATGGTCTTCATTAACTAGTTATAGCTAGGTTTTCCCCATGTGCTCAAGAAAAAGAGAAAAAAAAAAAATCTGAAAAGCCATCACCTGCTGTGATTTAGAATTCTGATGTAATTGTTTGTCTTTAACACTTTCTTGTGCTGTTGTTCATTTTCATTTTTCTCTGTTTTAAGTCTTCCTTTTACAAACTTATGCTGTGACCTGACAAATGTTACTGGAGCTACTGAGTTGAATCTTGAGGTAGAAATTGTGGTAGTTTCCTGTGATGGAAATGGCTGGTGGTAGCAGAACTGTCTAAGTGTATTCACTGCAGACATGTTAAAAAAAAAAAACAACCCAAAAAAAACCCCCAAAAAACAAACCCAAACTTGAGAGCCCTCAAGAGTAATACTGAGGATCATTCTTAAGTTTAAGCCAGACTATAAAGAAGCTACTTTAGCTTTACCATTGTTTGATTGTGTGCCAGATACAAAGATGGTACAGTTAACTCTTGAAAGGAAGTTATCATAGGGCTGCTGTTTGACAGGGGAATAAAACAGGACCGCAAAGACAAGATTATTTTTTCCAGTTTGTTTACTGTTTTCTTTTTCCAAGGATGCTGCCCTATATATTAGTTTTGATGATAGATTTTCATCAATACTGATTTTGTTCGAGCATCTCGACTCTAAGCTCTATGAAAGTTATATGGAGGAAGATGACTTTGTATTTGAGAGATTTTAATTCAAATAATGCTTACAAGGAAAGAGGAAAACAAGTATTCTGTAGGTGGGTACTTTCCATTTTGTTTCTCATTTTTTGGGATTATGTTCAAGTTCAAGGTTCCTCACAATGTTCTCATCGGTAAACTGGACTTAAGTTCTGCAACAGGGCCTTTGTGTTTTTGTGGCATTTTCTGCAGCAGACTCGGGTAAATTACAAACTGGAAGGTTTTAATGAATCAAGTTTGAAAATTATATTCCAATCAGTGCAGTATTATTTGTGGTGATGTGACATTAAAATCAAATTATTTACAATTCTTTAAATTCTTAAATCTATTGCAGACTTTGTTTATGATCATGCATAGCCTTTGAGAGGTGGTGGTGT
The DNA here is from genome assembly GCA_011801015.1 of Ardeotis arabs. Taxonomy (NCBI): domain Eukaryota; kingdom Metazoa; phylum Chordata; class Aves; order Otidiformes; family Otididae; genus Ardeotis; species Ardeotis arabs. The sequence goes on along the minus strand of JAAGAY010146566.1, from coordinate 3,191 downwards.
TTGCTTTTGGGCAGACAGCTAGAAGGTAGTTGTAATTCTTACAGAAACATGATGTGTTTTCTGTAATAGTACAGAAATAGTATGTATCTGGGAGTAGAAGGTGTAAACCTGAAAGTAAACTAATTATTATGCTGTTATGGGAGTGACGGTAAGTGTTGTTATATACTTGTTATCAGGTAGCATCTCCAGTTCTCATTCTAGATTGTCAGAATATTTGATATGTCACTTTTCAAGTCTGAGTGAATTTGTTTGTTGTATGACTTAAAGTTCACTGATTATTAAAATAATTAGAATGTTCTTATATCAATAAGTGGTTAGCTTTTGCCACTTATTTCTAAAAGGGAGTAGGTAAATATGAATAAGGTAATCAGATCATTATCACTTTGGATTTCATGGTTAACTCTTTTAGTATGTGTGTGTAGCCTGCTCCTTTCTTGAGTTTCTCTTGAAATGAGCCTGGATTTTGCTTTCATCACCTCATTTTGTCTGTTGACTCTGAAGTGTTGATTTTTGTGCCTGGATTTCAGTATCATATTTCTTAACTGTTTTCTGTAGTGTTTCCTCAGATCTTTTGGAAGAAGGCAGGTTATTTCTGTCAGTGGACAGAATCTCCTAGGTGGATGTTTTTGGAATGTAATCAAGAATATATAAGTTATTGGGAGCCTTTTGAGACAGGTGGAATTTGAGAGTTTTTGCTCTCCCTTCATTATAGTTCCACAGTTTGCTGCTGTCCCTGCTGTTGTCAGCAACAGCACTTTGTGTATCCTAATTGTCAGGTTCAGTCTTTGCAGAACCTATTTATAGACTATAGAATCATAAAATCATTTAGGTTGGAAAAGACCCTAAAGATGGAGTTCAACTGTTAACCTAACACTACCACGTCCACCACTAAACTATATCCCTAAGCACCACATCTACACCTCTTTTAAGTACCTCCAGGAATGGTGACTCCACAGCTTCCATGGGCAGCCTGTTCTAGTGCTTGACAACCTTTTCAGTGATGAGTTTTTTCCTAATATCCAATCTAAACCTCCTGTGGTGCAACTTGAGGCCATTTACTCTCATCCTATCACTTGTTGCATGGGCAAAGAGACCGATACCTACCTCACTACAGCCTCCTTTCAAGTAGTTGTAAAGAGTGATAAGGTCTCCTCTCAGCCTCTTTTCCTCCAAACTAACCAGCCCCAGTTCCCCCAGCTACTCCTCTGACACAGGAGGCAGTGCACTGCTACTGTTATCTAAATTCTTTGCTTAAATCATGGATGTTAATTAGTGGGAATATGTAGCAGTTACTTTCAGCAAAGTTGTTTGATTTTTTTTTTTTTTTTTTTGAGTGTCACCTATGAGATCTGTTGAGCATTTTTAGAATAAATGCACTCTTTATGTCAGAGACTTGATTTAAATGGATTTTTGCTGGAAAGGGAGTGGTACTCAATACTAGAGAAGTGTGGCATAGATTCTGTATAGCAGGAGACACTTAACTGATGCTATTGGTTATGCAAGTGAACAGAAGCTATCTTTGTATCGCAGTGAAAGCATCACTGAGAAATGTGAATTTTGGCTTGATATTGTAAGACAGACAATTCAATTGTTAAGAACTAGAGTGGAGGGGAATGAACAAGAATGAAAGAAGTAAGAGGAATAATTAATGAGAAAGTTAATAAATTAAGCTTCATAGGTTGGTAGTAAAGGAGAATATTGAGCAGTGTCTGGTTTTATTATGGAAGAAGAGTTTTATCTCTACAAAAAATAGATCACCAGGATACTTAAAGAGAAGAAAGGCAGAAAAGAATGCTTCAGCTTCTGGATACAAAAATAATCCTAAGATAAGCAAGTACTCAAAAAAATGTTCATGCTTTATAGTCTGATCTAAAGCCTATCCAAAACAGTGTGATGTTTTTCATAAATTTAAATGGATTCTATAAATTAATAAAGATTTGTGATCAGGTCTGGAAGTCTGATCATGAGGGACTATTGCATAACTTTTAATGATTCTAAAGTAAACTGCTCAAACAAAAAGTCTCATTGTGAAAATAGATGTAATTGTGTGATTCTTTTATGTGATTCTTCTGTGATTGCCTACTTTATGATCATTTCTCTGTAATTTGTTCTCTGCATTTATTGTATTTCCTTCTTGTCAAATAGGTAAGCAACCTGAAGAAAATTTTAAAAGGAATATTGGATTACAACCATGAGGTAAGAACCATTTTAAGTAATCTACATATACATTCCTTTTTTGTTATGTATTTTAGTTAACCTGTTTAATGAAAGCTATATTCTGACTTTTTCTGGCAAAATGTTTGGCATACAGAGTGTTTCATGGCCTATTCTCAGGTGTTAGCCTTCTGTAAAACTTCTCACTTGCTTTATTGAATACTCAGAGCTTCCAGAGGAGTCTGCAAGTTCTGTCATACAACCACTAGATGTCTTTCACTATGTTCTGATGGTGGACTTTCACAGTAGCTGTGTTTGGTTTTTCTTTTTCTCCTCTGCTCCTGGTAAAGACTACCTTGCTCTTTATTTTTTTCTTTCTTTTTTTTTTTTTCTCTTGTGGAAAGAGAGGAAAGAGCATTTTTAGCCTTCCCTTACATCAAAATTTTCAATGAAATATTTTAATCCTGGAATATTGAAGTTTGCCCATGGTGTTCTCTCTTAGGCAATTGAGCAAACTCAGAAGTGAGCCACTCCAGAGGAGAAACAATGCAGTGGGTTTTTTTAAGTGGTGAATCTTCAGCTGAAATATGCTTTTTGTTTCAGTGATGTTTTGAGGCAAATGGATCTGTACAGGCTGCAGCACAAAATCCATAATATGAATACTCTGGACATTGCTTGTCTCAAAATATTAACTTCTCATAAATACTTTGGAGAAAAAGATATTTGTAATAAAATTAAGTCTTTAAAAATTACCAGATTTTCAGAAAGAAAAAGTTAGGCTCATAAGCTCATGTTCAGTAAACGGTCAGGTATCCATGTTGGAATAAGCAAGTTTTTTGTTATAGAAATTAATATTACTATGACAAAGCGATGCCAACTTCTTTTCGGCTAGTTGATGTGCATGATGATTATGTTTCTGGTGTGACAACTTTACTACTAATTAAATTTTGAGCTGTTTCAAGCTGATTAAATTCTGCAAAGGTAATGCATGTTTATAAGTTTGGGGTTTGTTTTTGTTTTTTTTTTTTTTTTTTTTT
>JAAGAY010146565.1:32231-121004 GCA_011801015.1 Ardeotis arabs | reverse complement strand
CAAAAAAAAAAAAAAGCTCCAAAACCCCACAAACCTACTCTGATACACTGATGTTGCATTTGTCCCAAAATTTTGGAATTTTTTCAGCTCTGGCAAATTTGTCACCATAATTGTGGGTTTAATCAGATTAGGATTTGCTGGTGTTTTTTTTGTTTTTATTATTTTTAATATGATCTGTTTGAGCCTTAAATGACATGGATGTCTTTTAAACAGCCATTTATCCTATGTACTATTGCTATGTTTCAATGTGTGTATATGTAAGCTGCAGGCTTCCGTAAAGATAAGGACCTGTCGTCCTTCTTCTTCTTGCTCTTCAGAGGAGTACTAAACCCTATGTTATTCCTTCTGTCTTGTTTATGCCCTTCTATATACTGTTGTTCATAGGTTCAACTACTGTCTTAGGTGATTATCAAGTGCATCTGTTGCTCTTGATTTTTGCTCCTTCTATCCAGTTCTACATTTCAGATACGGTCTTGTATTCCCTCCAGCTTGTCTTGCCATCAGTTCATTTTAACAAGATCAAAGCAAGTTCTAGTCTTTCTCATGAAACTAGTCTCCTATTTTCTGTCACTGTGGATGACACCCTCATCCTTCTGCTTATGCAGATCCGTAGTTTGGGATAACTTTTGACTTTTCCTTGTGTGTTAGGTACATCATTAATTTTGTAAATTCTGCCAATTCTTCCTTCATACTTTTTCAAGACTGTATTTTCTTTTTCTTTCTCTGTCTGAAAGTCTTTTCTACAGTTATAATATTTCATCTTTGCTAGTATAGTCAGCTGTTTTACAATAATTTGATCTTTAGGGTAGACTCTTGTAATCAGTTTCAGTTCTTTTGCCAAGCTCATTTTGCTTGCTTTTTATTGTTAGCTGTGTTAATACCATCTGCAGGTAAAATTAAATGAAGCATCTTGCGTCTTTGCATATCAGCTTAATAACTGGTTTGCCTGTGAGTAATGGACCTTCTTAGTTGCCTGTCAATGCCTTCATATGACAGAGGATCCTAAGCACATGCTACATATCTAGGCATACCAGGAAAAATGAGAGATGCAGCCACAGGCTGTGATGAACATAGGGTGCTGAGTTTCAGGCCAGCTTGGCCATGCTAGTCACTGCTGGGTTGGTGCTTTTCAGAGGTGTGTTTGTATAGCCTTACCGTGGGAGTTTCCACTCCTTAGGACCTTTAAGTTTATGACTTTACCTGCACATTTGATTCCTATTCCTTTTCTGTATCAAACTCAAACTGTATTTTTCTATATACTACAGTGTAATTATGCTCTTTTCTCTCTGCTTTTGTGACTCACCTTACCCTGTTTCTGCTCTTCCAGCAAAACTAGCCTTAATGTATAGTTTGTCCATTTCTCTTACAGCTGTTCCTATTTTCTGTTTGGTTACATCCTACGTGCAGGGAGGGATTTCTGATTCTACCCATGTGTATTGTCTTCTGTCTTTAAGCATCCACCTGAAAATTTTTATAACTTATTTTGATTTTAATATTTGACCTATTACCGTATTTTACTAATATGATTTAATGAATATTTTAAAAATAACAACAATAATATCTCCCATTGCTAAATGCAGTATATGATATTTCATTATGAGTGGCAACTATTGCAGTTACATCTACAGAATATTGCTGAGCATAGAAACAAATCATGCTTCTTGAGGATAGTTTTAAGCCTGAAATGATGAGTGAACTACTCAAAATAAAATGATGTGGTAATAGATTTGGAATATTGAATATTAGAAGTAGTTAACTGACTTTGCTTGGCAAATTCGTGTTCAATTGGGCAAGAAACTTACTTTAAAAATTAATCCCTAACATTGTAGCAAAATATTAATTTAATAATAGTCCATTTTAAGAAGGCAAAAATGCACCTCACTGTGAACTGTCATTATTTTTAGCCTTTAGCAGAAATAAGCTATATAAATCCCATGTCCTAAATTATTTCATAATAATAAATGACCTGTTTTAACTTGAAGGTTTTGATTGTTCTTTTCGTTGTTGTCTAGAGGCTACATGGTAATGGGAGACTCATTCAATACATCTTTATTCAAACAAACTTTTCAGAGAGTATTCACAAAAGATATGCAAGGACAATTTAAAATGGGATTTGGTGGCACTTTAGAAATAAAGGTAAGAACAAAAAACACCATGTGTTAGTGAAACACTGTAATAGATTGACTGAGAATTGTGAAATCTCTGCCTTTTAAGGAATTCTTAGGAACATGCTAAACAGATGTGTCAGGGTTGGCTTTAACATAGCTGTTTCTGCCTAGCTATCTTTTTACAGTTCTGTGATTCTATAAATGTGAGTTAGCTATAATGTTAATTCCTTCTCATCCTGCGTTCAGTGAGAGTTAAAAGGGAGACTGATCTAAAATTAATGTGTCTTAGAAACTCACAATGCTGTGTGTGTAGATTTTGGTATCAGTAGTGAGTGTTTCTTGGTTTTAGGTCCAGGTTCTCTACATAGTCCAGGAAAGCTTTCCTTTCGTTTTCAGTGCCTACCACAATCCCCTCTGGCACTTTGAAAATTTTCATTTTCGCCTCCACTCTTGTGAGAAGCTTAGAGCTGAATGTGCTGTAGGTTGAGATATAGTCTTCCATCAAGTTTCTTGCGAAGTATTTCAGTCCCACCTTGTACAAAAATATGGAGCTATTTTCTTGTTCAGTAAAATTCTATTTAAGTTTTCACTACCAGGGCAAATAATTGAACTTTCTTTTTTTCATGTACGTGTTCTTGTGAATTTTGGTGGAAGATTCTCAAAAATGCAAAAAGAGAGCCGCAGTTTTAGAAGATTGTACAAATCACTTCAAAATTACATTGGAAGAATGTAAATAACAGAGTTTTGCTTTTAGTTAAATGTGTTTAGGAGATAGAGAGTATAAAATCAGTGTGGAGTATGTGCAGGCTTCTTATCAGTCTTCAGTTTTAATCTCATCTTGTGAATATTTTAATTAATTTGCTAGAAAATAGACATTATCCAGTACACTTTCTAGGTTCCCAGGTTTATAAATAACAGCAGCTTTTCTCCATGTTTTAATTTATGTTTATGCTGTTGTTTCAGATGTGCTAATTGGTACAGCAAACACATAATTAAGTGTGGAAAGTGAGCACATGAAAAGTTTCTCTGAATATATCAAGCATTGTTATAGGTATAATCTTTCCTAAAGGTATAAAGAGTCTGATTTTCATTAAGGTTTTCACTAACTAATGATAAAAAGAAGACTGAGTTCTTAGTGTGGCATATTGATGTATATTTTTCTTCTAAATATGAAGACTTCAAGAGAAGTAAAGATTTCTGGAGCGATTGGACCCTGTGTGTCTCTCAACTCTAAAGGACCTTGTGTCTCAGAAAATGTAAGTTAACTTTGCTGAAAATGAAGGTAATAACCTACTGTGGAAAAATAGGATTTAGGATTTCTGGATTTGAAGAGAGGCTGGAACTTTTTCATAAATGGAACAAAGAGTATTCACTTTTTTACCAATTTTAAATTAAATATGCATAAGGGCTGTTTTTTGGATAAGCTCCTGTTCACTGCTAGGTTAGATCCAAGTTGTATTAGACCTTGCAGATCCCTTGTTGCTTGATTAGGTTAGTCCACTGAGTGATTGCTTTGAAATTGTTAGAGAGATGTTATTACTGGCAAAGTAGAAACCAAGTAGAAAGTGAGTTAGCATGCTTTATTGTTAAAATCGCACCTATATCCTTTTATCCAAACAGACAACTATGAAAAAATACTTTGTTTAAAAAGACTGAGAGAACAGGAGGACACAAGACCGTGGGAACATCCCCTTTATCTTAACCCTGTTTTCCCGTTTGTATACCTGTTTCATGAAATGCACATTTAATTAATTTATTAGAATAGCCAAGTAGTACAGACTCCTGAAGTAACTCCTTTAACTTTAACATCAGACTTAAATAACCACTTATTTTCTTACCAAATAATAATGTTAACAGTTCATTTAATTACTGATCAAAACCAATTCCTGCAAGTAACAAAAATGTCTTATGTTTGAAAAGTCTCACTTTTGTTCCTAACAATCTGCATAATAGAGCACTTTCCAGTATGAAAGTGCTTACAAGTGTCCTGCTTTAATCAAGCATTTTTTATGCCTAGATTTTCCTTGTATTTATGACTGCATTTTCATGAACTGAAAATCTCAATATAATCAGTATTTTTTCTTTTTTTCTTAGTGATCTGGTACAGAATTTCTCTTTTTGTCACCTGAATGGTTGAATATATTACAATAACAGTTTAAAAACCCAAAACCCAACTAAACGTACATCTCCTTATTTAAGCTACGTATTTAAATCATAGGAGATAATAGAAAATGTTATTGTGAATTAATGTCTGTTGCCTTGCAATTATATCATGATTAATTTCTGTTCCAAACCCCTCTTCTGGGGAAATTATCTAAATTAAAATTTTTGAGGTGAAACGTGTGAATAAAATGTAGATACGTGTAGCTCGTTGCAAGTGATGACTGGACAATTAATCTAGCCATAGTGCTTTTAACAGTGTGAACACAAGCACAATGACAATATCCCCAGTATGATTTTCCTTGAATACTTTATTTGGTTTCACTGGGTCTGTTATGGATGACTGGTTATTTTAATTGGTTTCTCTGGGTATTTATGTTGTTTGGATGACAAAGAAGAATTGTCACTTGAAGTACATCACTATCTGTATCCAGTTACCATGTTAATTACTAGAGACTGTGTAACTGTATCCTGTGTAAGCTATCTACTTGAAGTTTTACTGGTGTGCCTTAGAAGAGTCATTCCACTTACCTCTTCTTACCTCTTCTCTTGTGACCTTTTAAGCAAAGTCTAGTACTTTTTCCTGTTTCTGACTTGCCTTTTCAATTTTTCTAATGCCATCTCCTTTTCTTTCTAATGTTTTGATCTTTTGCAACCACCTCCTTTTTAATTTTTCCCACGTCCAATGCTGCAGTTGTTTTGCAAGGGTGTTTGTCTGAGAAGCCGACAGTGTGAGCAGGGAGAAGACTTGTGACAAAGTAGCCATAAACAATTACCTATAATGGCCAGATGTTGTGCTTCACAAAAGAAGGTAGTACTTCTGGTTTGTAAAATTATTGTAAAATCTTTCCACAGGAGATTGGAACAGGAGGTACTTGTCAGTGGAAGATATGTGGGCTTAATCCTACTACAACACTTGCACTGTACTTTGAGGTGGTCAGCCAGGTAATAAATATTTGTCTGCTTGTCTCCTAAACACAGTAATTTTATTTTATGTGACTGCTGAAGCCTATATATTTGTGTGGTTCCCTCAAGCACAGCAGCAGGGATACAAACGATGGTGCCATTTTGTATCTCTGTGAACATGTGTGGAAGGAGAGAGCATTGGTTGCTTTAAAGGTAACTGGTGGAAGCAATGACTGCTCCTAATATCCCTTAACAGTTTATTAGCCACGTTTAGTGAAGGTACTCAACATAGTAAAAGTATTTGTATAACTTGAGCTGCCTGTTGCTAAGAATTTTATTGTTTTCTAGTAATTTGTTTATACAATTTTGAATTATACTGTAAAATGTTGAGATTCACCTCCATTTAATTTTTTTTCCTCCTGTCCTTAGCACAATGCTCCTGTTCTTCAAGGAGGACGTGGTGCAATCCAATTTGTGACTCAGTACCAGCATTCCAGTGGACAGAGACGTATCAGAGTGACCACAGTTGCCAGAAAGTATGTTTTACTTGTGATGAATCATTTTTGAAAAAGCAGGATATGTATTTGCCTTCTAATCTTTAGGTTTTGTAACCAGTCTATTGTTCTGGGATAGGCAGTGCCACAGGTGGTGAAGGCATGATCATACCTTTGAGATAGTTGCCTCTCTTGTTCCGTGGGCTGTTACTTCTCTGTGAGGTTGCAGTGGTTATATAATGATGTTACGGGAGTGCTCTGAACTAACCCAAGTGATTTTAGATCAAGAGGAAGCTCTGAGTGAAATTCTGTAGCTTAAACTGAGGAGATGGTTGGACTTAGGGAAAGGCAAGGATCACTTCATAACTTAACTTGAGAGTGCTAGCTGCAGTTCAGGGGGGTGTAAATACCTGTTCTTCCATGTATAACCTTTAGCTGCATCTTCCTTGATTCAATTTACTTCACAATTTTAGAAAGTGATGTTTAATATAATGGAGGCATTTTTCAGTGTCCAACGACATTTTCTTTAAGCTGAAGGAGATTGTTGCTTGGTTAATTTGACGGAAGATTCGGTTTATAAAAAAAAAAAAAAGCATTACCCTTACTCTTGATATGAATATCTTGTCAACTTACAGTAGTTATATTAGTAAAATCTTGGCGACTGATGAAAGGAGAGATTAATAGTTCACCTTGTAAGTTGGAAAGAATAAGCATGGTGCACGAGAAAACTGCTAGTCTGGGAATGTATGATTAGCTTCATGGACAGTGTTTTCTGTAACTTGCCTTTCATAATTAATAATTTTTAAAATATATTAACTATTGTAAGTGACATTATATTTTATTTCACTGGTTGCATGGCATCTGTACAAATAAGAAACACTTCTAATTAAAGAATGGTTAACTGAGAGACTGCTCATTTACACTCAGTAGATTTTTGAAGCTCCAGCATGAGTTTGTTAAACTGCTAACACCGCTTTCTTTGCCTTAATTTTGAAGGGGTGGTTTGAGGTTGGACGTCTTTCCTTTCACTGTCATGCAAACACCTGTATTTTTCTTTTGCAGTTGGGCAGATGCACAGACACAGATTCAAAACATTGCTGCATCTTTTGACCAGGAAGCTGCTGCGATTCTTATGGCTAGATTGGCAGTGTATAGGGCAGAGACGGAAGAGGGGCCTGATGTGCTTAGGTGGCTGGACAGACAACTTATACGACTGGTAAAAAAGACTACGTTAAGAGTTGGATTGGTTTCTTATCTCCAGGCATGGCATTCTTAACTGACTAGAGTTCAGTGATTGTTTCTTTAAAAATAAAACAAAACGAAAAATGAACTCAGTGCTTCATTTCCACAAGTGGTTATGCAGAATTAACTAAGATTTTCTATTTTAAATGGAAAAAAGAGCTGATATGTTTTTAGTTTGTTTATTGTTGTTGTCGCAGTCCTCAGCAGTTGGTAGTTGCCAGCAATTGAGCAAAATTGTAGCATGAGATTAGCAGAAATTAAAGCTTTCTGTAATTTCTGCTGCCTGTAATGATATTGTAGATGAAATATTTTTAGCAAAAAAAAGTCAAAGTTTCTGGAAAACCACGTAGAATTTCTTTATTTTCAAAAGTTCAGTTTTCTTCTTTTTATTTCTTACTTGTAAGTAAGTAGTTATTAATAATTTAATTTTAAACATGGTCTCCAGGGCTGTTTAATCATCTTAACTCTGCTTAGCATTTTAAGAGAAAAAAAAAAACCCAAACAGTCATTAAAGCCTCATATGCAAGGAAATCATTGCTTGTTAAGAAAAAAACTTGCAGTGTTTTTGGTAGGTTTCTGTTTGCTTACAAAGCCATAAGCACTCAAGTCATTTATCTGTTAAAAGCAAACAAGCTTACAGTAATGACATGACCAAGCAAGTATGTTTCTTAATTTAAATAATTTTTTCTTTTACTCTAGTGTCAAAAATTTGGAGAATATCACAAGGATGATCCAAGCTCTTTCAGATTTTCAGAAACCTTTTCACTTTACCCACAGGTGAGTAGAAGGGAAAGTGTGTCTATAAGGGATAAAGAGAGAATGCTTAGTGAAGGAAGAGGTACTGTAGCACAGAGTAAAATAAGGCATTACACTGGATACCAGAATGAAGAGACTCCCTGCCCCCAGCTACTGTCTGTTATGTGACATTAGGCAAATCACTTCTGTTATTTGTGGTGCTGTGTCCCCCTTTGCCCTCTGTCCTTACAGCTAAACTTCCTTTACCTGTGTGTATTTTTTTTTTCTCCTGTAATGGAATCCTCATCTTACCTGAGTTTGTAGTTCAGAGGGCATTTTTAGCAAAGGAATTCAGAAAACATGAGAAAAGATACAGTTTTGCTTTGTTGTTTCTTTTCTATGTGATTTATAATACTGAGCTGAAAAGAAACACTTCACTGGTGACGTTAACTTGAGCTTGACTATATTAAACTTGAATAGTGTCTTTGCTAATAATCCCTTCTGATAAATTCCTCCATTCTGATAGCTCCTGGTTTTGGACTCCTGATAGACTTCCATGATGTTTCTACTCGAGTTATCTACCAGTCTGTCTCAAAATGTTAAGTGGTGGAGAGACTGATTCAGCAATGAGAGAATTTGCTTTTTCCATTTTACTAACAAAGGTCAACTTTGCTCTGCTTAATGTTCTTTTTTTCTGTTCACATTCTATAACTTACCTTGTGTGTTGAAGCACAGCAACTTCCCTTATAGGAACACTGGAGCTTGCAGTAAAGGAAGAGTTTGTCAATATTCAGTCAAACTAAGTACTGGAGAAGAAGAAATATTAAACTTCTATCTTAATTCAAAGCTGCTTTGTCCATTCTGATCTCTCTGTCTTACTCTCATGAGAGTATATAAAAACTGACAAAGGTGCATATACAAGTGAGAAATGTTAAAGGACTTGGAATTCGATTTTGTTGTGGCTTTGATCTCATGTAGTTTGTGGAAAACATTTCTCTCCTTGTACAACTCTCCTTTTTATCTGTGAAAAAAAAAAATTTTTTTTGTTTTGCAGTTCATGTTTCACTTGAGAAGATCACCTTTCTTACAAGTTTTTAATAACAGTCCAGATGAGAGCTCATACTACCGTCATCATTTCATGCGGCAAGATCTAACCCAGTCACTTATCATGGTTCAGCCGATTCTTTATGCCTACTCTTTCAATGGACCTCCAGAGGTATTATTATATATAAGATAACAGTAGATTAAAGGGCACTGTTTTGAGAGATAATTGTTGTCCTCACTGTTACACGTTATAAATGTGTTGTTTTAAAATGTATTACATGAGAAAGAATATTCATTTAATATAGAACATACTATGAACAAGGCATAGCTCTGAATTCTGATGTAGCATCGTCTTGAGAACAAAAGTCAGTTTGTGAAGAGATGATGTTTTAAAGTAGGGAAAGGTATTTTTTTGTTAGTTTTTGAGAACTATAGGAGTTTTGCTTTTGTTTTTGTGGTGCTAGAATGTAAACATGAACAAAAATGTTTTTATTTCAAAATGTACTTTTTCTGTAGCATTTGAAAGAAAAGTTGAGCGTTTTTCTGAATGTAGAAAATTCTTTATATCTTAACTCTCATCCAAAGCTCCTAATTTTGATGTGGTTACCATTATGGATAGATTTGGTACAGAACCTTGCAGCTCACCTTATCATGGCACATTCTGTATAAACCTAAAATAAAAAGGTGATTTTCCAAGAAGCTTGTGAAAGAAGTGTAAGATAGGAGACGACAAAAGTAGTCTGATAGGTAAGAGAGTGAGGAAATGGTAAGACAGTGAAAATAAACATAGTAGGCAAAGACTGGAATTCTAACTTTTGTTAGGATTTTTCTTTTTTTTAGACTGTCATGAGGATTAAAAAAATTCAATTAAATCATAAAGTGCCAATATAGTGTCACTGCCCTTAAAAAGTTAATTAAAACCTTAAATATTACATTAGATTTAATAAATCATGAATATTTGCTATATACAGTATTGGTGGATATATATGCCCAGTAATAATAGCTGCCAGGAGAAGACTAAAAAAATCCAAACAACCCACAACCCCCAAATCTTATGCTTGAATAACTACTTACTCTTTATACGTTGAAATATCATTCAAGTTAATGGCATTTTATAGGTAAATACAGAGCTACTTGAAAGACTAGAAAAGTTCATAATAATGAAAGAGGTTTCAGCTCTTGAATACAGTTTTTATTACTTTCATGAAGTTATATATTCAGAATCAGGCTGGATAAATTTAGAATGAGATTGTGTGGGTTGCAGATGTATAACATGAAAGCAACAAATACGGAGCTTTAGTAAGTGATTGAAAAAGTTCCTGTGATTCAGTGACTGATTGAAAAAGCTGGTAATGCCATCTGATTTCTCAATTCTGCATCAGTTGGTAATTTTTTATTTATTTTTAAATCTTAGCCTGTTCTACTGGATAGCAGCAGCATTTTACCAGATCGCATTCTTCTTATGGACACCTTTTTCCAGATCCTTATTTATCATGGAGAGGTAAGATTTGTCATTTTATACATAAATATTGTTTATCTGTAGGAGTACTACATTATGAAAGTCAAGCCCCAGTTCTAAAGCACTCCAGTGCTTGACCTTTCATCTGCGTGGCTGATACTAGACTCCTAATCCATATTTGTAGTTTGGTAGCCTAACATGCCTGTACAGATACCTGACACTACGTGATGTTTCAGTGCTGTTTGTTGTGATGGTTTTAAGATGAATTGGCTTCAATATGCAGATTATTTGTTCTAAATTTGTTCTAAAGTTCTTTGGGAATGGAGAGTCAGAATGCCAAGTTTTATAGTCACCCTTCATCTGTGCTGTCCTGGAGGAATGAAACTGCTCCTGGTAGCTGAGTAGAGAGACATTTGCTAGTATTAATAATATAAATATAAATGTTTGTGACTTGCTAATGCTCTGAAGCCCTGAAGGAACTGAGCTGCTGCTTTTTAGTGCTTTGCAACTGGAAATAGTTCCCAGCTGACAGTTTGAGAAATACTGTTCTGGATACCGTCCTCATGGGTGCACTGTTTAACATAGTTACTGAACTTCAATGCTTCCTAAGTAGAAAAATGTTCTCTGTGTTTTTGTAAGGTGCTGTCAGGAAGCAGCAGGGGCAGGCTGCATTCTGAGGGAAGGGGGATGGGGAGCTGAGCATCATTGCAAAGCAGGCAAAGGCCTCACCAGTGAGGACTTGGCCCCACAATACCTGAGCAAGGCGGGCAAAGCAGTTTACAGACAGCAGGCAGGCTCAGCCTCCAGTCCAGGTGATTGAACAAGTCGATGGGGATGAGGCAGGTCCGAGTTCTAGCTGGGTAGTCCCCAGGTGGGGGTCCAGATGAGTGGGCTGCATGGTCAGGTACAGGCATGGCTGCACTGTAGCTCAGGAGCCAGGAATGAGAGCCTCAGTTTAAAGCAGCTTCCAAGCAAAGGAGAGGGGAACCCCTACTGAGGTTCCTTCCAGGTCTTCCCTAACAACAGCCCGTATCAGTGAGCTGACCTTGAGCGGCCAGCTTCACTCCTGGAGGGTGAGAGGGCTGCACTACGGGCCCTGAAAGATAAGTATCAGCGTAAATATTTATTTCTTATGTGTCATAGATATGCTTATTAAAGAACTGTAAATAGTATCCATGACTTCATGAACTAAATGTTTAGCATACACAGGATGACAAAAAAAGGATATCCAGAAGGAGCACAACTGGTTAGGGTTTGAAAAAAAAAAAAAAATCTGGTGGCATGTTACTTGCACACCTTGGCTTTTAAAAATTAACTGGCAGAAAGGAGTGAATGATAGAGAAGTCAGCAATGGCACATTCTTCTCTGGAAAGCCCTGTGCATCCTCTAAGAAAGATTGATGAATCAGTTCTAAACTTCTTTCTTCCCCTTTCCCTAGACCATAGCTCAGTGGCGTAAATCAGGTTACCAAGATATGCCGGAATATGAAAACTTTCATCACTTGCTACAAGCTCCAATAGATGATGCCCAAGAAATTCTCCATTCCAGATTTCCAATGCCCAGATACATTGATACAGAGCATGGAGGAAGCCAGGTATGGTAAAATATATATAATATAATTTAGGAAGTAATGTGTTAGTAATGCTGTGAGATTTTTTTTGGTAGTAAACATACATTTCTGTACTAAAATGTATGTAAACTGCAAGTGAAAATTTTGAATTTTAAAGCTTTTATGGAGCCAGAAATTCAATAGTATATTTTTGCCTAATTTGTGAATCCTATTATTTATTACTGTTTTCACTATATTGACTTGGACTCTGATTCCTTATATGAGATGTGTAAGACAAAGAAGAGAGTACTTTTCAGGATCTCTGGACCAATGCCAGAAGTATTCTTTGTGTTATATTTTAAAACCTTATTAACTATTATTTTATTGATACTCACATTTGCTTTGCTAGTGCTTAGAAAAAGACATAAGCTTACTTTCTGCTGCATTGAAAAGTTGTTAGCAGTTCTGCATGATAGCTGTCGAATCCAGGGAGTGGCTTTATTGATAGAGGTGTTACTTGCTCTTCTGAATAGGTATCTGTGTACGTTTTTATCTCCAAATAATAGAAATGGTATATTTCCTGTACATGTAATTTTTTCTGAGTATAAGAAACGTCTATTTGAGAAAGTTGATTTATTGCCTGTGTCTTGTTTTTTAAAGGCTCGTTTCCTGCTTTCAAAAGTGAATCCCTCTCAGACTCATAACAATATGTATGCATGGGGACAGGTAAGTATAAATCTAATGATGAAGCCTGTATGCATGATTTTATGTTCTTTTGCCGTGTTTCAGAAATCAAGTGATGCATTGTGTACATATAAGTAATAATGCCAAGTTTTGAAACTGAAAAAGAAATGCAGCTTTGGCTTGATGCCACCAAAATGGCAAAAGTTAAGAAAAATGCATTTCATTTCTTCAGACAAAAATGATTTGGTTTGTTATTTTAAGCTTTTGTTAGGCTACTTTCATGTCTAGCCATCTTTCTTAGATACCTTCAGATTCCTTAGGATGAGAGCACTTACCACACATCAAGACTAAGGGATCTTTTTGCAATAGAGGAAATAAGTTTTGAAGTTAGTTATAAGTAAGAACTGAAAAGTACACCAGTACCAGTGTACTGATGTTTTCCAGAATTTTTGTGGCCTGGGAGACGAGGAATCAGTTTTTCAAATCTTTCTTTAGGAAGGAAGTTGTGTGAGAGTTCAAAAGTTAAAGTTTGTGGAGCAGCTTGTATTCTTGAATGTTGCATCCCAGTTCTGTGTTCTCCTTCCAAATTCAGCTTTTATAGTGGGAAGAGAAACACTGCTGTGGGTGAAGTGGGTGAATGGTAGTGTAGTGTCATTTTCTCATGAAAATGTAATGGCATCAGACAGTTGGAGCTACGTATTAACTGTACTGTTAGAGTACTTTGCTAGAGGGCGTACAGTACTCAAGTCATGAGGGAGAGAGCTCTGTAGCAATTTCACAGTACTGATTTTTGCTAGGTAAGTTTTATCAGCGTACATTTTCATAGGGATGTATTAGTTCTAATGAAACTTCTGGCAGGGAGAACACTGAGATCCAGAGTGAAAATACTTGAAAACGTTGTACTAAGTCAGGGACAGCATAATTTGAACCCAGCTCTCTTGCTTCCAAAGTTGATAACCTAACCAACAATCTGTTAGTGTCTCTCTTCATCACGTTTCCTCCACAACACGCACACGAATCCTTTAGTTTGAAAGGTCTTGTTTTTATCTAAACATTGTTTGGAAATTTTTGAAGTTTCCTGCTTTCCTGTTCATTTAATTAGTAAGCAAATGAAACAGTATTCCAAATGTAAATGCAAATACAGCTGATCTTTGATAAAATGATTCATGCTGGACAGTTGAGACTTTGATACATCTTAGAAAAGGCAGCTTTACCTTTTAATGTTGAAAATAATTCAGTTCTAGGGTAACGTAAGAAGTGGTGTGTTAATCTCCCCCATGACATTGCATTGTGTGTGCTCGACATAATAGCCTCCCGTGTTTGCAGATTTTTTTGTGAACAAAGTTGAACCAAGTACAAATTATGAAATCAGAAATGTAACTGTTGGGAGAAAATTTTAAACAGTTTTGCTTTTGCTCTTGTTTTTCTCATGAGCTTCCTGGATTGTTTCATGTTATTTTATTTTGTGCATAACTGAAAGTCTATAGAAAAATTTGTTAGTCCACATTGACCTGAAGAGGGCACCCACATACCACTGAAACCATTCTTCAGGAGGTGATGAGTTGACTAGTTTGGTTTTTAATATTGTAAATAAAGATTTTCTTAAATTTTAGCAGATAGATGCCTTACATAATGTAGAAAACATTTTCAGAAAAGAATGGTAAACTTCTCATACAGCTCTTTTATGTTGGTTAGTCTTTGAAGATGCAGTTGAAATTTTCAGATTCTATTGGATATGACATTTATTTGAGAATGCCTTTATTTTCAGTATTTTCATGTCTTTTTTTTTTTTTCTTTTAATCTTTTTTTTTTTGTCTTGGTAACTGTGGAGAACTTGCAGTTTGAAACAGAAGAGGTCAATGGCACAAATCTTATGAAATGCCCAGCTTGCTGTCACCAAATCACTGTTAATTAAATCTAAGTTCTGATTGTATGCCTTAGATCAAAATTTTGAATGAATGGAAAACAAAACTTAGTGTTCTGTGAAAAATGAAATCTAATTTTCATGGGGTTTTCAGACTCATTCATTGTGACCTTGCTGGTTTTCACTTTATTCCCCAGGAAATAAAATACTCTACTACCTTACCTACTAGAGTGAAGGGTTCCCAGGCTTCAGAGTAAAGCCACTGCTGTTGGTGGTGGCAGTGGTTACAGCAGCTGCCTGCATGCATGTATTGGCTGAGATGTTCAACTTCAGGAACAGAGTCTGTACATTGGTTTTAGTTACCCTGGATTATCACTAGCAGTTATTGTGAGGGATCTCTTTTCTTAGGGGTCTGTTGGCTCCTTTAGTGGTTCAATTACTAGAGAATGATGTACTGTCCTTCCATGCGTAAGACACAAGGTGGCAAATCATATCCTGCCCCGGAATTAAACTACTTGTAATTCCCTTGTGGCTTCTTAAATAAGACAACTCAGGCTTAGCATTTAGCAAGCTTGGACTTAGAACATCCTTTATCTCATCTTGCCACCATCAGCTGATAGATAATTTAGTAGGCCTTCCCTGAGAGCGGCTGTGTATTGTGTCAAGTGTATTGTAGTGATCTAAGAACTCTTACTGCTCCTGGATTTGTCCCTTGATCGTTAACTGAGAACTGGATTTGGCCAGTTCTCAGAAAGGGGCACCAGTTCTAAGCATCCTCATCAAGACTTTCATGTCTGTATGTTGGAAGATTTTGTAAGAGTTCAGACAGCTCACATTTCATTTGGAAATACTGGTGCTTACTGCTTTTGAAAAGGTTGTATTGTTGAGATTTATTACGTATTTCCATTACAGAATGGAAGTAAATGGAAGTAATGACAGATTGGTTTCAAAGGACTTAAGAGAATCTTAAGAGAGACTTAAGAGTGTAACATTTGCAGAGTTGCCAGCTGCTGTTTTATTTCGACTGTAAATTTGTTTAAAAATAGTAACTAAAAGATGACCATTTTGAACTACTTGGATTTCTGAAAATTACTTCTGAGGTCAAAAAGTAAATTGCAAAAATCCATCTGAAAGTTTTTTGGTTTTTTTTGTTTTTTTGTTTTTTTTTTCTTCAATCTTTTGTGATCTGATTTTGCAGTGGCGTGACCTTCAGATGTTGCTTTTGCTGTTTCTCTGAGGTGGCAAAGAGCTGTAGGAGCGAATTGGCCCAGCTTTCCTCGAGAAAGCCAGTTGACCTTCACTTGGTGTCAAATGAGACCCTTAGTGGGTTTGTTTCCTCTTGCCATTTTGATATGTCTGAGCTTCACTGACAGATACTCTTTTGTTAGTTGTGCGTGTTTCTGTGTCTTTGACCTTTACCTGCTCCACTGAGGTAGGAATGACACAGGGACTGTGGTATGGAAGTTTTGCTTGCTTTTAAAAATATTTAAGTCAGTATTTGGTGGCTGTCAGAAACTCTTTGAGTTCTGCATGGTTGATGTAAATATCTTGCTATACTGCAGCTCATTGCTGTATGCATTAATATGGAAGAGAGTGTAGTTGTGGTTTATGCCTGAATTTATGTAAACATATGAAAATCTATGTAAATGTACAGTCTGCTGGTTTTTTTTGTCAGATTGCTTCTGTCAGAAGCAATCATATGCTTCTAAGGCCTTTCTAAATTTACAAAGTGTTTATTTAATGGAATGTATTATGTCTTAAAATGCTTTTTCTTCACAATGAGTATAATAAATTCCTCCTGTTTCCTTTTATTTTATAGGAGTCTGGAGCACCCATTCTTACTGATGATGTCAGCTTGCAAGTATTTATGGATCATCTGAAGAAACTTGCTGTCTCTAGTGCTGCCTGAGAATTTGCAGTGTATTAAAGGCACAGATAAGCTGTAGCCATATTTCAGCTTTTTCTCTTTTACCCTTTTCCATGTCGTTCTTGACAGAATGCTGTGATATGCACAAGCTGCCTGACAGGATGTAAAGCGGCGTTGTTTTCAAAGAAAAGCTTTTGTTATCAGCAAATGTTTTAATGTGAACTACAGTTTGTAAAAATGACAGGGAGTGGCTTAAATTAAGTTATAATTAGAGGAAGAAGAACAGTAATTTTGATTACTGTGATACTATAATTACTCTGAGATCATTTATAACAACTTTGCGATGTGATTTCAGTTTTGTTTTTGAATGGTTGAATTTGATTCTGCTCTGCACTACAAAGGCACATTGAACAATAAATGAAGTCTTTGGTGATGTCAGGCTTTCCAGACTGCCATATGACTACTTTTGCTTACTCAATTTGAGCACAAAGTGAGCAAAGAAGCAACAAAAAACATATAAAAATAGTATTAATTCAGTCTTTTGACTTAGGCTGCCTAACTTTTCTTTCCTGCAGAGATACTATTGTTCATTTTAGGAGTATTTAATTTCACAAATTTCTTCCCACTTACCCTACTTTATTCTTTGGGAACAGAGTTTTTCTTTATTTCCACAGAAAGAATTTGAACTGAAAAAATCTCTTATTGCACAAAATTGAAATCCACATGTTGTATTTTTGACAAAAGTATCTATTATCAAACACAGTAACAAATGAATACGGTCAAAAGTTAACACTTTTAGCTTGAGCAAAGAAGAAATCCTACACTACCAAAATGAACTAAGAGTACAGCCTTGATTTTTGTCTTGGCGAGTATACTTTTAAAAATATATATTATATATATTTACCTTTTTTATTATTGCCTTACAATGTTATTACACTCATGCATGACACTGCACATCTGCTTTTTGTTTTTGCATCATTTTTGTTAGGAATTCAACAGGCTATAGTTCTTGTTGAAACAGTATTAAATAGAATGTGATGTAATTAATTTGATATTTAGTTCATACTTCATTTTTTTTTTTGGGAGTGGGTGGATTAGTAGGCTTTCCAATTTACTTGTTTAAGTTTACACATAAAACAGATGTTTACAGAGGTAATACAACATTTTGACAAGTAAAGATGTGAAATCTGATAGTAGGCGATAAAAAATTGTGCCAAGTCTGAAGGAAGAGAGAGTGAGTTTTGACACAGGAAATTCCATCATATACTGGTGTAATAAGCATGAGGGTTTTTTCTGTTTTCTGTAAATTCTCAAAAAGTTTATTAAATCAGTTGCTCTCTGTTTCTTTTATCTAAATGAGATGAGTTCCTTTTGGCTCAGTACAAATAAAATACATGTTTTTTTCTCACTTTTTGTATTTATTGTTCTGGTTTCTGTTGGTGCTTGAAATGAAATGTGGAAATAAAGGTAGTAATGATAAAATTTAGAATAACTTCACCACTTTTATTCATGTAATAATTGGTATCAAATGTGTTTAACTTTCAGAGATACTGGACTGTTCACACTAGTGGCAGCTTAGGAAATAAAAATTCAGTAGCCCTCGAGTTTGTTTTGTTTTAGCTAATAAACAACTTAAATTTTTTTTCTTGTAACACTAAGTATGTCCAATTTATTTGGCAGTTAAATACAGTTTGACTAATAAATCAATTAATCACCAAGTCATGATAATGGATGGGAGTTTTTGTGCTTTCCTTCCTACCCTTTTACCAGCTTTCACCTTGTGATAGGTTCTTTCATCCAATCTCTTGGCAACATTAGCTTCTTCTGTAACTTCAAATATTTAACATTGTCAAAGACTACTTGAAAATCCAAATGTCTGTTGTATTGCCTTTATCCTCCTGCTTATTCACCTCTTCTAAAGACTCCTTTTGATTAGGGAGACGGGATTTTCCTTTATGGGAAGCATGCTGACCCTTTCCCAAAAGCCCATGTCTATCCATAGGCTCGTAAGTCTCGCTCTTTGTTACAGCCTCTACCATCTTACCAGGGACAGAGATCAGGCTCATCACTCTGTAACCTGCAGGATTCCCTCAGCAGCCCTTGTTGTGGATGAGAGTGACATGGGCAGCAGTCTGCCAGTCATTTGGCACAGTGAATGTCTGTAATGATAGTTACTCATGTTCACTGGCACCTCTGCCCTTCGGTGTTTTACTTCCTTCAGAATTCCTGGGTGAAGGTCATCCAGTGCTGGTAACTTGTTAACACCTCATTCATTTGCTTGATCTAATAACTCTTGCAGAGTTACATAGGTCAGATGAGCTACACCAGCGGATGTAAGCTGTTTGTTATGACTGAGAATTGATCAACATTTAAAACTGAAATAATATGTTGCAGGGTTGTGCTACAGGAGAAAGTGGTTTAAAAAAGATAAATTGCTCCTATTTGCTGTCCTTGCTAGCATCTTTATTACTATTTTTTTTTTTTGTTGAAGAGCTGCTGCCAATCTGTGCAATATCGGTGACACACAGCTGTCTTATCACAAGGACTGACCTATTTAACTATGATAGCAGGCTTTGATTTCTTTAAATATTTGATTTTAGCTGGAGACAGACTGTAAGTCAGAGGAAGAGTTGGTCACATCTCCTTGTGTAAGACACAAGGACTTAGACTTGGAAGAAGGAGCTTTCTGCCAAACAAGGGATAAAACAGTTGCTGACTGTTCTGTTAAGGGCTGGGAAGGTGAAGACTGAAAATTATCCGTGGGCAGTCAGAGGAAGGGAAGCAAGCAGTTGGGTGTTGCTCTCTCTGTTTTGTTAGGCAGTTTTAGAACAGCTTGTATCAGTTCTTGATACAAGCTTCCTCACTGGACACATAGATGCCTGAAGCATTGCCATCTGGGAAGTACATTTGTTTCAGAGAGCAATATAGATGAATCTGAAGTTAATATTTTGCCAGGATGATGAAATCAGATGGAGACTCATAGCAGTGTAACAGCTGTTCATGTTGTTAGATATTGTTGCTGGTGTTTGGGCATCGTATAGAAAAGCATATTGTGATTGGCAGTCCTTGCATAGTGCCTGGTCTATAAGGTGCTTATTTCTAGCCTGCTGCCTTTTTCTCTGGACAGCTTTTCAGGCTGTATGTACTACAAAAGCATCTGTATTTTTGTTCTCTTTTCATTGCCTTATGTCCTCTACTTACAGTCCATTTATTATGTCCACATGCCATCCATGTGTTTAGATCAGCCCACAACACAAAGCTCTTACTGCTAGTATATTAAAAAATAGGTAGAAGTTTGCTGAACCTTTTAAGTGTGAGAGTTGCCCTTCATTCAGGAAAAGAAATGGTGTTTACGCTCTATTTTGGAGCCATTTAAAGCAATAGAAGCCATTGTCCAAACCGTGGATGATGATTTAATATTTATAGGTATAAAAACCTCAAAGCTCTTAACTGAACCTCAAATCCAGACTCCTTGCCATCCACAGAGAGATGTAACTATGCTGGAAGGAATGTCAGAACATCCCCTGAGAGTGCTCTGCTCTTTCACTGGCAGGCAAGCCTCTGCCATTTGTCCAGTTCTGGAGACCCCAACATAAGAAGGACATGGACCTGTTGGAGCAGGTCCAGAGGAGGACACGAAGACAATCAGAGGGCTGGAGCACGTCTCCTATGAGGACAGGCTGAAAGAGTTCGGGCTGTTCAGCCTGGAGAAGAGAAGGCTCCAGGGCGACGTTGTAGCAGCCTTGCAGTACCTAAAGCGGGCTTATTAGAAAGACAAGGAGAAACTCTTTAGCAGGGCCTGTTGTGATAGGATGAGGGGTAATGGTTTTAAAATAGAGGGAGATAGATTCTGACTGGACAGAAGGAAAAATTTTCTAACAACAAGCATGGTGGAACACTGGAACAGGTTGCCCAGAGAGGTGGTGGATGCCCCATCCCTGGAAATATTCAAAGCCAGGTTGGATGAGGCTCTGAGCAACCTGATCTAGTCAGGGATGTCCCTGCTCCTTACAGGGGGGTTGGATTAGATGACCTTTAAATGTCTCTTCCAACCCCAACTATTTTATGATTCTTGCTGACTCTCAGCTGCTCTGGTAAATGCCCTGGCTTGGCCTTTCCTCCCCCCTACTTCACAGACCTGGACTGGCACAGCCGGTATGTTAAGAACCTTTGGAAATACTTTACAGTAATTGAATCCATGTTACATTACAGCTTCATGATATCTTTTTTTTTTGGAGAGTTGAGGATTTTTTTTAGCTACTCTTTATTTCATCTTTTCTGTTACTTGAATACCAACTGTCAATTTGCTTTCGTCTTGGGAAAAGGTAGTGGATTGTTAACTTTAGACTGTCATCTCCTGCTTGAATGGGATAACTCAGAAGGTACCATTTTTAGATACAGGTTTGACAAGCTCCACCAAAGGTTGAAGTTGCTTAAAGGCATGTGCATTTGCCTAGAAACCCAAATACTTTCAAATTCCTAGAACCTTATAGCTTGGTCTGTGAGATAATGACACTGATGAGTGGTTCCATGGTTGCTTCCAAGACACAATAGTATATTTGGAAAATTGCATTTTCTAATCCCACTTTTCCTTGGTTAAAAATAATAGTCGATGAACAGTGACCTGGAGCCTATCCTGTTCTTCTACCAAATCTGAGGCAAACAACTGTATTATCCCCCTGTCAGATTGTGAAGCACAATAGAATTGAGCTCAGTTTAGTTTTTGGCATTTTGGGTTCATATAGAAATTAGATGTTACATGAAAGCCAACGAGCCTGAACAGAACAGATGGAAAAATTAATGGAGCTGTTGCTCTGCTGTGAATTTAATGTAAAATCTTGTTTAAAATAGCAGATTGTGCCTTTTGTCCAAAGAGAGGACTGTGATGCTAAAAGATAAACAATTAAATCAATGTCCATAAATTGATTTTTGGCAAAAATGAAGCAAAATAATCACTGCATACTGTAACAATGGAGGCTGTCCCCAACACCTGCAAATTGTCCATTGCATGTGCCTTTCCATCCTCTTCCATGACTGCCAGGAGGTATCCAGCTGTGTGGAACACTTCCCATGAAGTGGAGTAAGAGTTTGCTTGGAAGCTACTGTGTGTGGGACAAGCAATAGACTGTCCTTTGCCATTCTCAGGGAGAAATACATGTTTGTGTCATGGTCTTCAGTCAGCTTGATGCATTGGAACTGTGCATATTCGGGGGTTGTTTCTCTGGCTAGAGAATGGCCAAAGACCAATATACTTTATTAGAAAAAGAGCCTGTGTCTCACAAAGCCCAGGCATGGCAGCTCTGTAACTTTCTCCTCTTTTCCTTAATACTAGGAACAGACAGCCACTCAACGGATTAGCCACTTTCAAAGCATGCATATAAATTATCATAGAATCATAGAATCTTTAAGGTTGGAAAAGACATCCAAGATCATCAAGTCCAACCATCAACCTAACACCACCATACCTACTAAATCATGTCCTGAAGTGCCACATCTACACGTTCTTTGAACACCTCCAGGGATGGTGACTCCACCACTTCCTTGGGCAGCCTGTTCCAGTGCCTGACCACTCTTTCAGTAAAGAAGGGTTTCCTAATATCCAATCTAAATCTCCCCTGACACAACTTGAGGCCATTTCCTCTTGTCCTATCACAAGTTATTTGGGAGAAGAGACCAACACCCACCTCCCTACAACCTCCTTTCAGGTAGTGGTCGAGAGCAATGAGGTCTCCCCTCAGCTTCCTCTTCTCCACACTGAACAATCCCAGTTGCCTCAGCTGCTCCTCATAAGACTTGTGCTCCAGACCCCTCACCAGCTTCATTGCTCTTCTCTGGATGCTCTCCAGCAACTCAATATCCTTCTTGTACTGAGGGGCCCAAAACTGAACACAGTATTCGAGGTGTGGCCTCACCAGTGCTGAGCACACAGGCACAATCACTTCCCTAAATTAAATTATGCTATCAGGGTAACCTGGAACCATGATTGTTGAAGTGGGGTCAAAATAATGTGGGGATGGCATCTGAGGTTCCTGAACATGCACTTCCTTCTAGGTTAGAACTCACCTCTGCATGGTTGCCAACCTTTCGGCTTCGGAGAGATGCCAGTGACTCATGGGCCACAGTTTGTAGTCTACAGATAGCATGTGGAACTACATTGCTTTTATAGGGTTATTTTATAAGTTTAGCAAGGGAGCATAATCATGTGTGGAAAATTGAAGCTAGGTGGAGACCTAGGAAAATTTAGGTGGCACCAGATTGGTATGAAGTAGCCCATGTAATTAATAAAGTACCAAAGAAGAGATTAAATTTCTAGGATGCAACTGTGAGCTCCTTTTCAGCTGCATACTGGGGGCTGGTACTTATTTCACTGTTTTCTGTAGCAGCACAGACATTCAGAGCCTTGGCTCTGAATTGATGTGGATGTTTTAAGACCTTATCCTGTACGACCTGAGGAGAGTGCTACTACGGAAGAAGGATTTTTTTTTTTCCTCTTTTTTTCCCCTGCTAGATATGTCATTACAGGATGGCTTGAATTACTAACTGAAACACATGAATAGTTTAAACTGAGCTTTCTTGATCTGCAGACATGTCACACCTGGCTAATGAAGCAGAGTTACAAGAGGTTTGTAGCACTGCTGATCCTTATTCATCCTGGAGCAAGTGTATTTTTATTAGCACTACTTTTTGGAAGGACTTGCATTGATTTTTTCCAGAAAACTCACAGGAAATTTATAGGTGGGCAGATTTTGCTGCATTTTTCTGGTGTGCCGTGAAACATCCAAAAGAGCAGTGATCTTTTCAGATCTCTTCTTGTTACCACAGTTGCTGTCTGCATGGAAGCCAGCTGCTGAGCCCCGCTCCTGTTTGTCCAAGAGCAGATGTGAAAGACAGGCTGTAAGGAGAGGCCCTGACAGCCAGCCACACTGGGACTATTGCTTAGGAGCTTGTGGTTTCAAGCAATGCTGCCAGTCTGGTTAGGATCAAAATGTGACCCTCCCATACAAGATGCTGTAATATATCCTCCCACTCTAGGCATTTATACACTGCACTGAGGGGAAAAATAGCCCGGACGGATCTAAGTGTGGTGTGAGCAGTGCTACAGCATGAGCGGATGTAGCTTCTCTTTTCAGACTTGCTCCCACTCTCCTGCAGGAGGAGGAGGTGAATGGAGATGACACCCTTTAAATGATGGCACAATGACACTGAACTGAACAATGGAACTGTACTCCATTTTTGTCCCTGTAAAAGCAGAAAACGAGAGCGCCAACTTGTTACAGAACTTAACAGAATGTGTATTTTGCCCTTTTTGAAAATGAGGATTTTATCACAGGCTCTTTGAAGCTAAAACTGTTTGCAGAAGTTACCATGTTTTTTTCACTGAAGACAGGTCTGGAAAGAGAGATTGCCCTCAGAGCTAATCCCCACAACTGTACCTGTGTAACAGACACTTTGCTCAAGCAGGTCTACTTTGTGCCGTTTCCTCTGTGAATGAGCTGTCAGCTACAAAAGAGATTTTAACATCTATTGCAGAACTAATACTTTTCTCACAAAAGTGTGTGATGAAATCTGTGCTGTGTCATGGGAGAAAAAGCAGCAGGGATCAAAAGTGTGTGACAGTGTCTGGGGTTCTCTGCAACAGAGATGAATTTTAAGTGAAATGCCGAGGTGGCAGGAGGAAGTTTGCCATGTGAAATGCAGTGCCTTGATAGTCCCTGCCAATCTAGCTGGAACAGAAAAATCCTTGCCAGCTTCCAAACAGAAGCTAACTTACTTAACCCCAAATACTAGCAAGACACCTTGAAGCTTTCGCTTGATTATGAGCACCAGTTTGGCATCTTAGGGCACGCAGTGGTTAGTGGCTGTTTCCAAGGAAGGCAAAAATGCCCCAGAAGCAAAGCTGTGCAGTGGATGGGTAGAGAGGCAGACCGCAGCCCTTGCAGAGCAGGTTATCCAGTATGCTCATGGCAAAGAGATCTTCACTCAACACTATTTTCTGATTTTTGGCCCATCAAAGGTAAATTGAGCCAAGTACACTATGATTGCTATTTTTATAGTTCGGGTAACTGAAATGACAAAGATGGTTCTGCTGAAATTTTAGCACATAAATGTTCTGCTGTTACTTCCTTTTATTTGGAAATAACTGAAATGGCTTTACTCTGTACTTATCAGATGTGTCGGTCACATGTTGACAGGATACTTTTGAGCACAGATGCACAACCTGATGGCTGTGCCTTCCAGTCTGAAGCGATTGTTTAAGTGACTTACCCTTATAACCTCTTTCTGGCTAAGAGATATAAATGATTTTTCCTTGAGAAAGCAAGAATGCAACCCTGATAGATAACTGTAGAAAATGAGATGGATTTGGTAATTGCATGCAACCTTCCTAGACTGCAGGATAGAGAGTCCCATTACTCTAGATGTTACTTTTCACAGAATCACAGAAAGGTTGAGGTTAGAAGGGACCTCAGGAAGTCATCTTGTCCAACTGCCCTGTTCAAGCTGGTTGCCCAAGACCTTGTCTAGATGGCTTTTTTTGACTTAAAAAGGAGATCAAAATTTACGAATTTAAGGACAGCTCCTTGCACAGGCTACTTGTTATCCAGAATAATTGTAGCCCAAATGGAATCAGTCCCATAAGCTGCAGGAGGTGGACCAAGAGCTCTCTGCTCCCTGTGTCAGTCTCTGTTTTTGTGATACTATGCAAAACTACATGTATAAACATGCAGAGAATATTTTCTGAGACACAATTTTAACTGAAAAGATAACATGTGGGCAGAACACTTTTAAAGGCTAAATCCATCTTAATCAGTAGACTGAATGCAGATTAAGCAAAAAATTATATTGTTCCCTGTGCATAAGTATCTGAAATCCATGAAGTGACAGGTCCTCACAGTAGGCCAGTTGCATCTGAATGAAAAATGTCCATTGTCCTAGTTAAGTAATGTGTAAAAATAAGTCTGGATTCATTTTTTTTGAGATGATATACTTGGTAATGTATGACATAATGCCACTCTAAGCAGAGCTTGAAATAACTTGGAATTAAGCTGAACAGAATAAATAGGACATCTGTTTTAGTCAGATTTCTGCAACATGTGAATCTTAGACACAACTGTCTTATTTGCTGATAGAAATACGTATTAAAAATATGGAGTATTTGAACTACTGCATTGTACACTGCAATTGACAATTTCCATGTCCTTACAAGAAGTAAGAAATACTTTTACAGCTTCTGCCTCCAATCTCACAAAGACAAGGAATACTTTACTTTTGCAAATTTGATCCCAATGGAATAAGTGGTGACTCGAGTGTGGATCAAATGTGCGTGCTACTCCCCTGCAAGGCCAGAGCTCTGGTTAAAGGAAGATGTTATCTTCTGAGACGAGTATCAGTACTTAGTGCTAACAGATGACCCCTGCCACACTTTGGGTGCAATTCCCTGTTTTTGTAGAATTGGAGGAGCAGCAGAGAAAATAGCAGTATCGATTCCCAGCTCCCCAGAGAGTGGGAATATTTTAATCGCTGGCATTTCCTTCAGCGGACCTGGAGAGGGCAGTAGAGGCACGCGGCTTCTGGCCTGATTCTGGTTCCAGTTATGCCGGCTACCGGTCTAATCAAGTGTTTGATGATTCCTCTGCATCCGTATAAGCGGGACCCCAATCAGTGCAGACTTTGAGTTAAATTCACCCTCACCTAGAAAAACACAGCAATGTTTTCTTTCTTTTTTTTTTTTTTTGGTTTAAACTTTTATGATAAAAATAATGACAACCCTCTAAAGTAAACAACCTGTCTTAAGCATTTCTGATGATTTAAGAAATTATCTATAGAGAACAGCTACAAAGAACTGATTTAAAATATTTCAGTGGAAAAAGCTGAAACACCCCTAAGTGTAACAAAGCATCTTCTTTTAAAAAGGTGAACTTGTAAGATAAAATGTGTACAAGTAAACACAAGAGAGAATTTAGCAGAATGATAATCTTTTAATCCTAACCTTCTAAAAAGAATACAAAATAAGCAGAAACTAAATACATAGGCACTGATTTGCATGCTTTTTTTTTTTTAGTCTGTAAAAAGAGAAAAGCAGCATGTGATTGACGAAAGGAAATGAGATGTATTGTATCTATGTGGCTGGACAAAGACTTGCCCAAAATGTTCACCCAACTGGAACTAATGTAAGAAGATAATTATCCTGGAGGTGTAAAATGTCCAGAAAAAAAAACTTGTTAAGTTAGGATTTTTGGTGTTAAATGAACACTTCTGATAACTCCAGTTTAATTTACTAATTGGGAAAAAAACCCCATGGAATATACAAGGAATTACTAGTTCAGAGAACAAGAGGATCATCACAACTAATCACTGTTCTCCGTGTTGTACAAATGATTTAAGCAGCTCTGCAGAATACTCAGCTGGGAGCTCTCCCATGACATGAAACAGCTAAAACGGGCAAACCTGAGCGAGGAGGTCCAGAGTGTCAGGAAAGAGGAGCAAATTATCCTGGAAGTCTGGAGAGCCACAGGTGTCTTTGCACCTTGCGGAAAGGTACTTGTGACTTGTCGGCATTGCGGGAGAAGTTTTTACAATGATAAAATCAGTGGCTTTGATGTGTGGAGTTGATGAGGGCTATACATCATGTTCACTGCTTCCCCCTTGTCCACATAGCAAGCCATTTCATTAGAGAAAGCAATCAGATTCATCAGGGCTGATCTGCCCTTTGTAAATCCACACTTTTCCTCCCTGTCTTCTTATCTTTCATTTGTGTGGAAATGGATCCTAAGGCAATGTGCTGCATGGTCTTTTTAGGGACTGAGTTGAAGCCGGCCAGCATTTAGTTCCTCAGATCTTCCTCTGCAATCTTCTTAAAGACGACTGTAATATTTAGCCCCTTTCCATGGACCTCCGTGGATCATCACATGTTCTGAGGATGATGTGGCTTCACAGTCATATTGCTCAGCTTTTTCACCATATTTCTGTGGGTCCCATCTGTCCCTGTAGACATGAATGCACTCAGTGTCTCTAAACAGTCCTTAACTACTTTTGTGTTTCCTTCTTTCTTGAACTGTGCGGGTGTGTATGGACATCTGGGAACTTTTTAAAGACTGAGGCAAAAAAAATCCCCCATGCTCCTCCTCAGGCCGGCCGGTGCTGCCTGCTCTGCGAGTGGTCTGGCCATGCCTCTGCCGCCCACTCTCCTCCCTCGTGTGAGGGAGGCACAGGCCTGACTGCTCTAGCTTCAGTTTCAGGTGGAAGAAGCATTTGTTGAAGCATCCTGGCAGAAATGGCGGTATTTGGCTTCCTCAGTCTCTCAGGAAAAGCAGGAAATCCCGATTCCGCAGCACACCCTGCGGTGGGTATGTCGCCACGTTCCGGTTCCTCCTCCTGCTGTGAGGCTGGGTCCTGGGCCCCACTGTGGATACTGCAAACACAGAAATGCCCTCCCTGTTGGAAAGCTGTTGTGGTGCCATGCCAGGGGCTAAATGGCAGGTCTCCTCTTTGCTCTAGGAGGACATCTCCAGACAGAGGGCTCCTTGCTGGTGAGGTGCTGGTGCGGCCGTTTTCTCCCTACAATGTGGTCACCGAACAAACAGTCTGCCTGGGCTCCAGGTGCCGCACACGTGGTGGCACGATGAACATTAAATGCGTGAGGAAATGCGAGATGGCTGTACATTTCTCATGAATCCAGGCTCCCTTAAACCAGCAGGACCCAAGAGAAGGTTTTATTTAAAGCTGCACTGGGGCTTTACAGCGAGAGGGAGGTTGAAAGCACATCTGCAAAGTCTGTGTACGGTACTGCTCCTATGCTGGCGTCACCATTACTCACCCAAGAAGTGGGCAAAACCCTTCTCTGCTCATCACAGAGCTCAGAAAAGAGCACTCAACTTGTTATTTGCTGGAAATAAGGGCAGTGTTGGACATCAACCTATAATCCGAGAAGTAAGGAAGTAATTTGGAGAGAATTTCATGCTTTCTAAAGTACAGATAGTTTAACTTCTTTCTAGTTTTTGTAGTACTGTAAAATGCTTCACAGCTGTGGCCTGAGGCAGGACAGCAGATTCCTGTGCAGCATTGCTCTTTCTTCAGTGTGGCTCCCTCATTCAGTGTGACTGCATCCTCAAATGGGATTAGGTGACAGCGTGTTTGAAGTGCAATGCTGATTAAAATCAAAACCATTTATTTCCTCGTATATTGAATATATGGCTTTGGGAACAAAGCCTGACCTGACTTTTCTTTAAATTAAATAAAAAGCAGAGTCATCCAGTGGAGGTCTGAATTGCCATTATCTAGGCTTTTCACCAGTCATAAATGACAGGAATTAAGATGCTTTTGAAATAAATGGGACAAAACGTATAAAAACCAAATAAAAGCATCTAGGATTATAGACCTCTTGCTTGTCTAAAGCTACTGCTCTAAGCAGGCTGAACTGGAAATACAGATGGTAAAAAAAAGTAATAGAAGGAAATTATATTATGTTGTCTCCACACTCTTTCATGGTAGAAGACAGAAGTAACTGAAAACCCACAAGGTCTCAGATACAGATGGGTCAGGGCAACTGGTAGGTTACTCCTTGATTACCTTTCTTCCTTCAAGCAGTTCAAGTAATTTGGGCCACATGGTCCATGCAGTGATGCATTATTCCCTTTGCTTTTCCAGATGTGTGAGCACAAGAGGCAGCTGTAGCTGGAAAGCCCTTGGAGACACTGTCAGCTTTGTTGGGCAGCACTGTGCAGGTACATTTTCAG
This sequence comes from Ardeotis arabs, assembly GCA_011801015.1. NCBI lineage: Eukaryota > Metazoa > Chordata > Aves > Otidiformes > Otididae > Ardeotis > Ardeotis arabs. The sequence continues at coordinate 92,158 of JAAGAY010146565.1, read as the reverse complement.
CAGAATTCTGTAAATTTGTGTTGGACAAAACAGGCAGCAGACTTGTTTTTGTGATCTGACAAGATGTGAAACTGTTTTTTTCCAGGAAGAGCTGGAAAATGTTTATGTGAGTTTGAGTTCTAATTTCCTAACAGGCTAAAGCCTGTTACCTTGAGAACTCTGGCTTGTAGATGATGAATATCTTAGTAGATTTGCATTGTAGTCTCTGGGCCTAATCTGGATATTTATTTGTTGTGGCAGTATAATGCTTTACTGAAATGGTTAAAGGACTACAGCTCTGCAGTATAGGATTGTTTTGTTGGTTGTGTAGTCACAAGTTGGTCAGAAATATTTCAGGAAAAAGTGCTGGCGAATGTTTTTTCTTGGAGGAGAAACTTTGAATAGAGTTTCTGATTTAGGGAGTGACATCAATCTTTTAATTAAGACTAGCTGAATAACCAAGGGTACTACATTGTCACTGGGGATCTGTTGAAGCTCTAATGACCTTTTTTTTGCTTCAGTAAGGAGTAAATGCTAACTTCAAAAGTGGTGTCCTTGTACTGATTTTCTTTTTTTTTAATGAAATGGGTTTTTCTGCCCAGATTCAAGTTGTAGAATGTTGCAAAGCACTTCCACACTGGAATAACTGCTCAAGGGATTGATTTTTTTTTTGTTTTGTTTTCTTTAGTTTTACCACTATGAGTTGAAACAGTCTAAATCTTTAAAATATGTATAACATACTTATTAAATCAATTCTTTTACCTACTTATAGGTAGAAGTATTTTACATGTTTAAACAAGAGAACACGAGGGCTTACAGCGTTGCCCTGTGTTGCATCAGTCTTACCTTTTTTTTTTTTTTTGTTCCCAGTGAATATATGTGCTAAAATCTATCACAAACATTAGTTAAATAAGTCACTGTTATTGCACTGTTATTTTATGTCGTAAGAGCTGTTACAGAAGGAAAAAAAATATTAGGACAAAAGCTGATTATATAAAGGCTTAATTTACATTTCATTTTTCACAATAGGTAATGCAAAATGGCAGTAGCCCAGTCATTTTTGTAATGCAGTAATCCTGCACGTGGACAGCAAAAGCCATAAGTTTAGCTGAAGCTAAATAAAATAATGAAAGAGTAGATATATTAGGAAAAACTATAGTTATTTTCTGAGTAATTTCTACTGCTTTCTGCCTAGCTGAGTGCTCACAGAAACAACTTTTTGCAAGAGACCAAGTGCTAGATTGCTTGCATTGTTGTAATTTTTACCTAAGGAATCCTTTTGAGTTAAACAAAGTTACAGGATAGTAAGATTAGCAAAAGGACTGGGAGAATAGACACCTAAACCAGCAAATTAGGTGCTGTTATGGTTCAGTACTTTTGCATCTGCTATTCTGTTTTCACTTGCAAATGCCACTTAGTTCTAGTGCTTTGAAAATTTCTGTCTTAGTCAGCAAATGACACTAGAAAGACAAAGAGGAGACTCCTGAGCTGTTTCACTGGTTCAACACTCAGCTGAAAGAAGTAGTGAGACTACAGCTTTCAGTTATGATCTAGTTATGATCTGTTATGAACAGAAAATAAAGAAAATGTCAATGTTTGAAGATATTACAAACATTGATTTATGTGTTGCAACTTCTTTCTGACTCTAGGAAGTGTTATTCTCCTTTTATCGATAGTGATACTGAAGGGTTAACAGGCTTAACCAGAAGTCTGTGTCAACTCATGGCATCACTGGACATGGCCTTCTCATCTCCTGGATGCCAGTCTGGCACCTTAAGAGAATTGTCCCTTCTGTATGGTCCTGTGACAAAGTTGCAAGCAATCCAATTCAGCATATTGATATGGAAAGTCACTCTACTGTAGCATAAAAAATTCCGTGCTTCAGCTTAATTCTGAGTCACCACTGATTCTCTGGCTATGTTCAGTTTAAGTAGAACTAATGATGAACACATTTCTGCAGATATATTGTTTTGTGGGATTATGGCTCTTGCTGTGGCACCTTATTTTCAGGCCAGGAGAAAGTTATAATCTCATTTCTAAATAATGGTAAGAGAAGGAAAATATTTCAAAATCTTTCTTTGGACCACTAAATGTCTGTCACTAAAAGCCTTCAGGATACTAACATCTCAAGGGTATGCTAGTTCTTTTGCAGTCAGTGGCAGGTGAGAGTGGATGCTATTTTCAGTGAGGCCTTTGGACTTCAGTAGTTTCAGCATGCAATAGGCAGGAGCCTCTATTAATGACTGCAGTCCATACACTGTAATATCCTGGGGTAAGCAGTCTCATGGTGCAATCGGATGAAATATAGGTGGATAACTGACATTCTTAGTCTGAAACAATATAGATAGATCTCCTCATGTAAAGTTTTTAAGAAAGATTACCTCATTTATAAACACAAGGTAGGTGTATAGACCTGTGATTTAATTGTCTTATTCACACTACACAAGTATTTTTCATGGTGACCTCTCAGAATGAATCTTTATTAAGTATTTAATAGGCAACTCTTATGAACCACCTTGAGTGTGTATTCCTTTGACCTCCTCTGTTAGCAATGACTTGTGCTTAATTTATTCAGAGACTATTGACTGTGTATACTAAGCTGAAACAATCTGTTATAGACAGTTTTCTGTTAAGTTGTGAAATAAAAAAATGTAAATGTTACTGAAAATGAAATGTAGAAAAGCAAGATGGTAGCTATACATCTAGGTTGTCTTTCATAGTATTTTGTAAATGATAGTTAGTGACTTACACTAATACAAAAATAATTTTCTCACCATTATAATTGTCAATAGGTATGTTTTTATCAGAATCGTTTTTCCTGAGATATTAAAAAAGATGGTAAACCAGACAGTGATACTTTTCTTTTTGACGACATGATAACTTACTTATTGAATTAGTATTAGCATTAGCAAATCCAATGATCTTCATACTGAAAAAAAGGAATAAGCTCAAATAAATGGCCTGTGATGAACTAGCTAAAAGGGCTTGTAATCCATTTGCATAAGGAAAGTTTTTTAAAAGCTTTCTGGAAAAAGATACCCTTGGTAATAGGTGTGATGCCAAAAATGTACAACAAAAAGACAGTGACATAAAGGGCAAAATCTTGCACCTGCTGACACTAGCAGGAGATGTGCCGATCCCAAATCCTCTTATATTATTCAGACATTGAAAAGTGAAGTTGACTTTGGCTTTCTTAAGTGTCTGACCACTTCAGAAATGTAAGAGAACTAACTGTAGTGGCTTCTTACACCTTTGGTCAATGAGTCTAAAGAGTACAGTATCTACTTGTGGTGCTAAGAGTATGCTCTCAGCTGCTGTAGTCAGCAGTCTTGCTGTATGTCTGCTCAAACCATCTCTGGCAGCTCAGGAGCACTTATCCTCTTTCAAAATCTATGTTTTAGACTCCCTGAGGGCATCCTATTAACTACAAAGGGTAAGAGATAACACCTCTTTCATCTTCTATCCATTTAAAATACATGGAGGGGCCCTTAGCAAATAGCAAAATGTGATAAGAAGCTTCAAGCAATCAGTTTGTATGGAGGAACTGGGAAGGAGAGGTAGCCTGTCAAATAAAGAGAGCTTATAATAATAATAATAATAATAATAATAATAATAATAATAATAATAATAATAATAATAATAATAGTGGTGGTAATAGATAGCCGGTTTCTTTGGGCTTTTTTTGGAAACATGCTAAGAGATCTATTTAGAGAAGTAGTGAAGTGCTATTAATCCTGCTGGATTTGGGAGGTTGAACATTTGTCAACAGCCAAGCACAGCTTACTCAAAGTGGAAAGCTATTGGTACATCAGGTCAGGTATCTGAAGTAAGGAAGCTTGAAGATACAAAATCAGTCTATGTACTGTTGATGTATTTTCAAATAGTTGTTCCATTATTTCTTCTGTGGATGCTATTACTGCTGTTTTCCAATTGATATATTGTCAGCTTCTCATACATTAAAAAAAAAAAAATCTTTAAGTGCACACTGCCTCTTTATGCTAATGTGATCTTATGTTCAATTTAAACATTTCATGTGTCACTAAAGAACACAGCTGGCAAAATTAAAATGCATACTGAGCGTGTAGCTTTGTGGTTGCTACAATTCGCATCATAGTTGGGTTTGAAGTATAATTGCTCCTAAACTGGTTAATCTGTTATTACATCTGACCAAGTGTATCCTAAACCCTACCCCACTGGGCATGTTGGTGTCACACCATATAGATGCACAGAAAGCCTTTTGTAAAACTGCAGCTCAGATTTACTGAGCTGCAGCTCAGATTGCCACGAGTCTGGATCTCTTATCTGCTGCTATATTTCAAGCCCTTTCATGTTATTTCTTTTGCCACTAAGAATTGCAGTAGTCTATCAAACCAAGTAAAGCCAGTGCAGAATCAGCCAGTGCTGCAAGAGGTGTCCCATTACGTTTTTTCTATTTACACAGTTAGTGGCCCATCTCAACAAAGTCTGAACCCCAATTGTAGTTATGTACCATAGCCTATCTATGAGCTAATGACAAGTACAGACACTGCTGTGGTTGAGGAATGCCCTTTTTGAAGCTCTGGTCTTTTGTCTCTATTGGACATACTTTGTCCATGTTGTAAACATGCCGGAAAGTGGAAAAAAAATTAATAAAGCTCTGCCAAATTTGAGTATTGGGGAAATATACATGAATATATGGGAAGTGAGAGTCAAATCACTTAATCAATCCAGGCAGGCTGCGATGCTTACCAGTTTAAACAGCTTCAGTGTTCAGAATCAGAAAACTATCTGTTTTAATGTTAGCAACTAATTGTCTTAGATGTCTTTTTGTTTACTGACTTTATGGTTGCTGGATACCTCAAAATGGGCCGAGATGAAAGGCACTTTATTAGCTACAGAGTTTGAAAACAGAGTAAGTGGGCAGAGAACAGGGGTTGGCTTAAAACGTCTTGAACGTTAGAATTTGTCTGACTTTTTAAAACTTCCAAACTGCTGCTACTCTTCACAGTCTAGAGCTCCTTAATGCCAAAAAAGGGCCGCTGTTTTAATGTGTTTTATATACCCTGAGTTACAATCGCTCTGCAGCTCTTGAGTTTGCTGATGTAAGTGCGAACCCAGGAAACAGCCCAAACTAGGGGATAAACTCACCACGGGGGAGGGGGGCACGGTGGGGTGTGGGGTAATTGTCCCCAAATGTGGCACAGGCAGAGGGACAGAAGATTCTTTGTACATAGAAACTTCTCGGACTTGTTCTGCTTTGCTCATGCCAGTGCACAGCCCACAGGTAGCATTGGTGAACTTTTTCAGTCTTATTGCACTTAGAGCAAACCTCCCAGAGAACAGGCTGAAATGTCATGTTAAGTCTCTGATGTTCCAACTACAAATCCAGACTTTGGTGGTTAGGGAAATTGTTGTCTCTTCCCCTCGCCCACCTCCTTGCCCTTTTCTGTTTTTGGGGTGTTCTATCCTAGCTGAAATCTTCTTCAAGCAAGATTTAAACAGCCCTTGCCCCTCAAGTTGTCAACAGTGTTGACTTTTTAACATGCAGTGTGGATGTTTTCTCTCACAGTATCTTGGTGGCACAACTTACTCATTAATGAACTCCATAGTGCCTTACAATCTGCACATACAACCATATTATAAGATCCATTCAAGGCTGAGAAAATGAGCTGAGAAAGCTTAGAGCTCTAATTGATTAGGGAAGGGATTATCTCCCTTGTTTAAGAGGAAGTAAATAACTGGTGTTTACTTTATTAAAAAAGCTGTTGTTTGATGATGTTGATATCCTCTGCAAAGGCAGTCTGCTTCCTTGTCCTGCAAACTGATGAACACATCCTGCTTCTTTTTCTTCAGGTGATACTTCTTGATTCCGTGTGGACTGTGCTCTGAAAAAGGCCTTCAACTCCCACAGTGAATCAAATCTAGATTCAGTAATAAACTGAGCTACAAAAGATTCTTGAAACTAACCATCTGTAGCTTGAGATTGTTTGTGATGCATTCCTGTCTTACAGTCCCTCTCATTCTGCATGCCTGTAAAGGGATCTGAGTATGGACCTGATGCCTTGTAACTACTGAACAAAAAAGAGCATGTTTTTAGTTCCAAAAGGTTTTGACTCAATTAACCACTGTATCCTGATATCCAGTTAAGCGTAGTCTGATTTTTTTTTTTTGTGATGCTTTTAGTTCACTTTATACTTTCAGGGATATATAGTGTGTTCTGGTCAAAATGATAGACTTCTGAGCTGTGGCTTTTTTTATCATTCATTAAAATCTTCTGTTTCATATTTTATCATAAGTTTTTACAATAGAACTTCCAGATAGATCAATTTGAGTCACTGGAGAGGTACATCTTGGGTCTTTGTTGTTGAAGTGGGTGGTAAGGAAAGCACAGGCATACTTACACAGTCTGTGTTGAAGCCAATATTGCTGCATCTTCATTACAACCTTTATGTGAACTTAGGTGGATTCAGGTGTCACTCTGCGTGCTCCTGATTGCAAAGTATCTCCCATTTGGCATCTGCTAGTAAAATACCAGGGAGTATCTGGAAATGGGTACAGAGTAGCCTGCACCTAGGCTGTAAATAGCACTATGGTCCAGCCAATTTGGTTTTGCTAGGTGCTAGTAGTATAATTTTCTTATAATAATTTAGCCATATCAAGCCTTAAAGCTTATTTTAGGTTCCTTTTTTTTAATTTTTAGTTGTATTGGCACAATTGTTTTAAGAAACTTTTGATCTGCCTGCAATTTTGTTTATGATCAGGTGACCACTGTCCTGACTGCAGTAGCAAAATTCCACAGTGTGTGTGTTGCCTACCCGGTGTTTTTGGGCTTGTTTCAGTGAACTGTCTAACAAGTTTAATTATGCAATGATTGTTTAGATTTAGTAGTTCTTCTCTGTGTATAAAATGATGTTTTAAACTGCCTCATAGTGTGGTACTGGACATCTATAAAATCTTCAAATTCCTCTTAGACCCTGAAAACATCGTATTATACCTGTGTAGGCATTTCTGTTAAAGGAAAAAAAATGTTATAGTTCCAAATCCCCCATCCCTGGAGATGCTCAAGGTCAGGCTGGACAGGGCTCTGAGCAACCTGATCTAGTTGAAGGTGTCACTGCTCACTGCAGGGGGGTTGGACTAGATGACCTTTAAAGGTCCATTCCAACCCAAACAATTCTATAATTCTATGATTCAAATAACTCTGTAGTTCTGGACTTTTTGTATACTTGGAGAAGCATGAGGCCTTGAACAGAAAAGAGACAAAATAAAAAAAGTTGGTTTTCACAATACACTAACATAAAAACATTTTGTTTCTTTAAATACATTTATTAGAAGTACAGCTGTACAACAGTACACTCGGTGGATGTGAAACATTTTTTCAAAGATATGGGGTTTTAAGTTACCTCTAAGAGTAACAGATTTTCTATCCAAAGATCTTTTATCTTCAGCACACTAATTTTGTCTTTCCAGATGAATTTTCCATAGTGTGGGTGAGAGTCCAGGTTTGTTATTGTACACTATGGGCAAGGATCCTGAACTGGGATGCCATCCTCTACTGCTAGTTAAAATAATCCTAATATTAGTTTAACTTGTGCTGGTATTCAGCCTAGGGTCTCCCTTTTACTAGCTCTCAGACATAAGATAAGGAAAAATGTGTGTTATCATTCATCTCAACAAATACTCCAGGATCACTCTATGTTGCTGCTGTGTTCGTGAAGGCCTGTTCTTGGTCTATTATGCAAGAGTTTCAACAATGCTGATAAAACAAAGAGCTGCAATTACTGTGTTCAAATATAACTCACTCTTCTTAAGCTCACCAGACTCAACTCTTTTCCTACCTACGCTTAGTTCATTTCCTATTTAACACCTTTATTACTGCTCAGTAACCACAAAGGATTTTCAGTGACATGACATATGAATAGAACATAGAATCATAGAATGGTTACGGTTAGAAGGGACCTTCAAAGGTCATCTAGTCCAACGCCCCTGCAAGGAGCAGGGACATCTCCAACCAGATCAGGTTGCTCAGAGCCCCATCCAACCTGGCCTGGAATGCCCTGGAGGGGCATCCACCACCCCTCTGGGGAACCTGTTCCAGTGTTCCACCACCCTCATGGTAAAAAATGTTTTGCTTATATCCAGTCTGAATCTATCTCCCTCTATTTTGAAACCATCACCCCTAGTCCTGTCACAACAGACGCTGCTGAAGAGTTTCTCCCTGTCTTTCCTGCAGGCCTCCTTTAGGTACTGGAAGGCCACTATAAGGTCTCCCCAGAGCCTTCTCTTCTCCAAGCTGAACAGCCCCAAATCTCTCAGCCTGTCCTCAAGGCAGAGCTGCTCCAGCCCTCTGATCATCTTCGTGGCCTCCTCTGGACTCACTCCAACAGGTCCATGTCCTTCTTATGCTGAGGGCTGCAGAGCTGGACACAATAGATATCTGTGTATGACTCCCAAATCTTACACGAAATTTCAGGCTATGACATAAAATATTCAAATAAGATCTGAACGTGCTTATAATAGTAACACTAACTGATTCATGACCACAGCTCTGTCATTTAAGCTGTTCTGTGAAATTTTCAGCCTAAAGCTTTAGTGAGTGAAGCAGAACTGTTTATTAGCTAATCCTATGACAAACGGCAACAAAGATAGGAAACATTCATGACAGAATAAAATTTTCATGCAAATGCAGTATTATGAAACTTCCACTATAAAAATGCATCTAGATCTAGGACAATCTTGTTACAATAAATAACAGTAAATTATTTCTGCCCTTGAAACTCTTTCAGCCTTCAGCCGAGTCCCTGTAAAAGTTACTGTTGTGTTTTCCTTCCAGTTGGCTTATGCAGGACAGATTTCTGAGTATCTTGGTAGCCTGAACTGATCCCATCACATGAGGAGTATGGAAAAATCTCTTTTTTTCTTAGATGATGGCAGTAAAAGAATATTACCAGACAAGATGTCTCTTCTACAGTAGCTGCCCATGTGCAAGTTCCCACAGGAAAAAAAGGCAGCTGTCTTCCCTGTGTGCTGATCAGACTGAGATCTAATAGATTAGGTCTTAAGTTTACTATACTGACTCTACTGCTTTAATAATATTCTTTTCACTCTTTTCCCTCTTCCTATTAGCTCTTCTTTGTATCCATAGTAATGGGAGCATACTTCTAGTCACACAGCACAGAGTCAGACATTTCTAAAGTATGCTGTTGAATGGAAGCTACTACGTTTGACTGGGAGCTAAATACAATGGTTGGGAGATGGCTCAGTGACAGGCCCAGCACAGGAAAAGTTATTTTGTCAAGTAGATCACTGTTGTAAATGATGGCATATCTCTGTAATTAATTTACAAATTATGTACGTTAAAATGAATTGTGGTTTAGTAATAGAAAGGATTTTAATTCTTCAACTAATTTCCTTTTGGCTAACACAATGGTATGTTTTGTCTGGCACTGGTTAAGGACATATTCACAAAGAATTAAATAGAAACACTATTTTTATTCTTGGAAGTGTTCTGTGATGCTTACAAATATTCCTTTGACTTTTATTTTAAGAAATTGATTTCAGATATAATGGAGTGGTGTATCAAGATAAATAATCAAAAAAGGGACATTGTTTTCCCATCAGTTTTCAGTGAATACATTCACAGAGTATTATACAGCTTTCTAAAGAACAGGCCTTGCAGCTATGGTGTCCTTGATATATCTGGTATGTGTGTGTTTTGATTGTTGACTGCTCTTTAAGAGGTTTCTGTACAGATCTCTGTGGACTGATTCAGAAGCTGGAAGACTTCCAGATGGTGAGGTCAAACTTGGCACCTCCAGCACTTCCAACTTATTTGTAGATATTGTGTTGTTCACCTTGGGTTTTTAAATTAGTACTTTCTCATCCACCTCATTGAAGGAGGCCAGTTGGCCCTGCCTCTCTACATGACCAGTTTCTCCTCCCGCCCAGTTCCAGTACTTCCTGTTAAGAAGGAAAATCACCTTTTTATTCTTACCCTCTCTTTTTCTACTAGAGTTAGCCCTCTCAATATCTTTGACATGTAGTTACAGTAAATACATTTACAAAGTAATAAAGATAATCACAGTTTTCATGGTGACTTGGGATCAGTCACTTGAAAAACGTATCTACCTCTGAGTATTTGTTTACCAGTCTGCATCTTCACTTAAGAGCAATAAAAACCAGGCAGTACTAATTTTGTGTGTGCCTGTTTTGCCATTTTGAAATGGAAAATGGAATTCTATGTTTATTTCACTCACATAAACATGCAAAGTGTAAGTGGTTTATTTCTAACTTTGTAACCTTCAGGACAGTTACAGATTCTGTTTCCTGACAGGATGGGAGATGTTTACACTTAGCTATGCAAAGTGGTATTAATATTTTTGGGAGCAGTCAGCAGTGAGGGGGAAGTGGAAAAAGAGTTGAAATAATCTCTCTGTGCAGGTTTAACTTCAAAATATCTATCAGGGTAGCTGGCACAAGAAGAGAGAAAACTGTTGAACTGACTTGAAGAAAAGGAAGATGTAAGTGTTTCATTTTTCCTTCCATTCATATAAAACCTTTGAAACTACATTACGTATATTTTAATTTTAATGAGTTTTTATTTACTTTTTAGCATAACCTCTCTTTAAGGGTTGTTTTTCAAGGTAGCTGCAAAGTATCAACGTGAGATATCTGTATTTTATTGTTTTTTTGAGGGGAGAGGGAAATGCCAGTATGGAACTTGATAGAAGAAGAATATCCATGAATTAGAGATTTCTTCTAATAGACAGGTGACACCAGGCAAAATGACAAGCAGAAAGACAGTGGGGAGGAGTGTTTAAACTCTGAGAACCACAGGAAGAAAGTTTAATAGATAATTGATGAGAAATGTGCATTGTGCTATGTTTAATAAGCTACTTACTCCATCTTGATACAGATGGTGTTGGAATGGAAAAACAATTGGAGAGTATTGTAAGACTTGTTGAATGGGTGCATATTCTGCCTGCTCGCTAGCAGGTTCTTAATCAAGTCTAAATGGGCACCCACTTATTGCTGAGTTAATACATCCCTTGACAGCAGAAAAGATCATCTGATAAAACTGCTTAAGCAAACTATTCAAGAAAGTGCTGAGGTTCTTGGCTTCGTAGTGACATGTTTTTTATGCTCACATGCTCTACTCGTTATTTATTAAAATTTACAGTTTTTCTATGCATATGTCATCACCAGGATTCATGACTTCTGATCTGAATATTAGTCCTGTGTTGATCTGCATTTTAGGCTTCACCATAGGTTAGTAAGAAAGCTAATGCTGGAAGCTACAGCCTCCCAGATAACACATCCAATCTATCTTCCAAGACCTCCACTGGCTGGCTGGGAATTTCTAAATGAAGTACAGGAAACAGCTGTAAAGGAATTTTGCTTCATTGACACTTTCACTGAAATATTTAGGTTTCTCTCTGGAAAACCTGAAATTGTATATTTAATTTAACCACAGACTTTAGATAGATGCAATGTAGTGTTTTAATGATATAAAGTTCCACAGTTTATCCAAGGAGTTGTAACTTACATCTCTATGCTCTGTACTACTGCCCCGTGTACTCCCTTGGAGTGATGAGCTTTGTGCTTTCTCACCGGTGCAAAGCCATGTGCTGTGGTGCATTACGGGAGACTGGGCCTGTTTGAAAGGTTTGACCCACGGAAGCAACTGAGGATATGGAGTACCTGAAAGACAAATATTATGAGATATTATGAACCATGCATAAGAGACAGACCGTCTCAGTGGTCTCCCATTCATTGTAATGATTGCTTGATCTGACACACCTGCCTTAATTCCTTGAGACTTTCCGAACTGGAGTCTGACTGCAGAGCAAGGCAGTAGATGAAACTTGCTCATCCAAACCTTCTTGATTAGAGCAATTATGGCAGAACTCTTAATGGAGAGGAAAGAGACAATTAACTGAAAAGTTAATTCCTTAGGGCTGCCCAGGCCAATAGAAAACCTTAGCATCAAGCTAGAGGAAAAAAAACCCACCCAAACTTCCTTCTGCTTCACCACCAGAAAAGCAATTATTATAATTCAAAGATTTTGCTGTGTAGAGTGTCAACAGATAGGAAAGCCAGACACTAATGTTCTAGCTCGTGCCAGATTGGATTGCAATTTAACATTTAAATGGGCTGGGTGTCTATAAATCTATTTGTGGTTATTTCTGATCTTTGCCCAAGAAAAGCAAGGAAAAGTGATCAATAAATCATACTGTTACAAAAGACTTTTATTTTCCTGGTTGGTTTTAGAAAGAGAAAAGGTATATTTGTTTCATCATTTCCCTTCACTTATGCTTAAAAAACAGCTTTAGTTTTATCTTTGTTAAACAGAAACGACCTTTCTGTTGGTAACTAGGCCGATAATACTGTGTAAGCATTTGGCAATAACTGTGCACTGTGCAGACTGTGTCAGAAGTGGGTAGGTCTCTTCTGTCAAAGCAGAAATGTAACTGCACATTTCTGTGGCACTGTGTAAGAGTGGACACATAGACCTCCCTGCTCTGCCTGTCGCAGCAGTGATGAGTCTGTGCTGCTGCTGGGGAGTTCTTGGGGTGGAGTTTCTAGGGTGCTAGCTGGGATTGGCATTTGCCTCCCTTACAGCTGCCCCCCGCACTTTCCTGTAAAATGGGTTGGTTTATGTTTTCTGTAAATCTCTATTCCTCTCCTGGTGTTTAGTAGCACATTATTCCTTCTGCCTTTTACAGCAATCAGTGTTAAGAACCCGCATTATTATTATGGCATAGTGTTATAAAACTGCTTAATTTAGAAAGCAGAGCTGTGTACTTTGCAGAACCTAAGGAAACAAGCCCTTGAGTGGAGCTGTGAAAAATGGAATAAAATCAATACTCATTTGTTTAAATTAAGTCAATGCCAAGCTGTGGCAGGTTCAGTCAGATGGGCTAGAAGAGGTGGAGCGAGTACATCTTCCCCACTTGCCCTGTGATCAGTCAGAGGAAACCTTACCTCATTAGTTGGTGCTAGGTGGAGCAGAGCTTGTCAGAGATTTCTTTTCTAAGCTAACACTGTTCCCAAACATACTTTGCTTTAAGTTTCAAGCTTTATTTATGTTTTTTTTTTGAAGATGGATGCCGAGTTTTCTTTTCTGTGAGTCTTTTGGGGTTTTTTTCCCCCTTTTGTTTTAGGACAGAAAGTTTTCAGGTGCTTGTGGGAGGAGAAAGGAAACCATTTATCTTTAGAACTCCTATTAAAAGGAGGAAGTACTCTAACCTTTTATGTGCTTTCCATGATGGCATTTTAAGTATTGGCTGGCCAGTGGCTTTACTTAATCTCAGTAGAAGCATGTAACTGGAGCTTACTATGTTTTTTCTTTGGTACAATAGATCCTTTTGCTTTGGCCGTATTGTTGCCTGTTTTGCAGGTGGGGAAACTGCTTTCTTATAGGCAGATTTCTTACGTATACTGAGATTGTGCCTTAAGGCTTTAAGTAAATTAATACAGTTTGTTATATGTGGTTTTAGGAGTGCTTCAACAGCAAAAAAATCCAATCAATGGAGAAAAGCACAAAACCCCCGCGTGTTTGCTCCTTGAGGGGATGGATAGCTGATCTGACAACAGTGGGAAATGCAATTGCAGTGCAGAACTGCAACAGTTCACCTGAGACCTGACAAAGAATTTCACAATACAGGTGAAGCACGAGGAAATCTGAGCGACAACAGAACATGCAGTCTGTCATCCTTAATGTATGTTGAGGGTGTAAGTGAAAACTGGTATGGGGAATGAGGGCAGTATCTCTGAAAGAGGGGCAAATCTTACTGACTTGCTTGCCTTTCTGTTGCAATGCCAAAGAAATCTAAGTCTATACCTGTTCCAGGTGAAATGGAACCACGAACTGTCCTAGGGAACTGAGGACAAGTACCACAGTTTAGAGGTATTTGGATGACGTAGTATTTGCCATAAATCTCCGGCAAGCCCCATACAGACTCTCTGTGCTACTAAAACGTATTCCAGGGCAGAAGTGCTGAGTTCAAAGCCTCTGAAATGACACATGTCTTTGTACTATGAAAACCTGGGACTTGGCATGAGGACATGCAGGTGTGCTTTAGGGTGCAAAGCTGTCTGGGACAGCCTCAGAGCATGGGAGGAAGACAAACCTAGTGCAGCCTGCCCACACTGACAGCTGGGAATGTATCTTGGCATAGATATGCCAGCTCTGAGTTATGTCTGTGCATTGTACTGGGGATCACTACTTCCAGTATGCCAGAACTGTGCCAGCATGACACTAGGGGCACGCAGCAGTTCTATGGGCTTCTTTAGGAATCTACAGTTGCTGCTGAAACAGACCTCTGCAAGGTCAGGCCATCAGAAATGGTCCACAACTCCTGAGGCTTTTATCTCATCTACGAAGTAGTAAGCAGCTCTGCTAGGCACAGAAGAAATACTGTGTGGTTGTTGAAAAAATAACCCTGTGTTGGGTAACACAGGCTTTGATTAGTTTTTTTTGGGAAGTGTTGCTTGTATGTATTTCTTTATAGAAATAAACATTTGCCATACCCGAGAAGGAATTTGGTAAAATATCAATAAATATCAAGTGGCAGAATCAGGGAAAATTGGTCTGTTCTGGCAATGGGAGGATCATCCTCTCACAGGTGTGATTTGGCTTTTGCTCTGTAGAAATTCGGTCACAAATGCTATAAGATCTATAGCACACTTCATAGCAGAAATAAAAAGAACTTAATGGTACATGAATGTTTAATAAGTTGATAAATTCCTAGTAGTTCTCATATGACCTTCTTGGGAACAAATGAGTTCTGATTTTACTGTCAGTGTTTCCTAGGCAGAAATTCAAATAGGTAAAGAACATGATGTATTTGTTACCTAAGGCAGAAGCATTCTAAAAATATGGTGGGAAGGAGTCTGTTCTCTAGCCTGAGTCCTAAAAAGCTGACTGGTTATGTCGACTTACAGTTGGTCTCTATCCCACTTGGCTTTCCTATCTTTTTCTTTCCGTTAGTATTGTTAGCTGTGGTTGTGTTTTTGTGAGTGTGGTGGTGAAAAATTACTGTAGCTGCACGCAGCCAGATTTTTTTTGCCAGTATGACAAATAGGAGAGTAAGCAGTCTATAAGATCATGCCTTAAATTTGTAGCATAAGCTTCCATTGCCCAGGGGCCTGTGAAAAATTTGAAAATCCTACTGAATGAGTCAGAAACTGAAACTAGGGAATCGTTATTTCTCTAGTCTAGATTCCCTACAACTTTTTTTTTTTTTTTGAGTGGCTATGTCTTAAATCAATGTTATTTCACTTGGGGAAGAAATAGTTGTGTGGTTTTATTTTTATAAATAAAACCAAACTCTTACAGATGTGAAAGGACAAAGCTCAATGACCTCTAACTATGAGATTGCATATTTCCAAAATTGTACAATGAGGCTCGTGATGAAAAATATGTGCTAAGCCAGAGAAGTTGACAATAAAAGAAATTGCACAAAATTGAAATGGGAACTGAAAGCAACAGAACTTCTGAAACTGTACCATATTTGTGATAGTATTTAGTATTTAAGGAACTAATATTCTAGGAGAGTTTTTATTTCTTAGTTTACCTCCAGAGTTTTCTTTGGTCTTGTTTCTTCCCTAACTCTAGAAAGATTAGTAAATGCATGACTCGGACTACTTCATTCTTATGACATGATGACTCATCTGTCAAATAGTTAGCTGCATTATTGCAAGTCATGTCATTCTGATTTCCTTTCAGGGAAGAACTAGTTTGCAAGGTTGAGCAACTACAGGATATACTCATTAGTATCATTCTCTTCCCATATCTCCCTGAAATTGATTTAGATATTCTTCCAAAAGCTTAATAACTGAAGGTCTGGGAGGAGAACTGAATGTAACATTTTATCATTGAAACAGGATATTTTGACTTGATATTGATTTGAACTGCCATCTTCAGAACTGACTCAGATTGCATGTGTACTATTAGTTCTTAAATGGAGTGTTGCTTAAAAAAATAATTGTATCTGGGTTTTTTTTGGTGGAAAGAGGGCTTGCCAATAATCTCATCTCAAATAACCTACGGGTTAGTTTGTGGTCATATGTTTTCCCCAAACCCAAGGCCATGCATTGAAAACACTTGATCTTATGTGTTCTCGGGACCTAGTTGTTGAATAGAAGAGGACTAGGGAGTCCTGGATAGCATTGGTAAACATCAAGGAGCTGTAGTTTAACAACTGGCAAATATCTGACTTGCAGTTTAAAGAGTAAAATGTCCACTATTGCTCTAGAGCTGATAAATGGAAATTTATATCTTTCTAATGATTGCAATAATACAGGGAACCATAAACATTTTTCAAGTCACTTCAACATATTTTGCTAAAAGAAGCTTTTACACAGATCTTTAATAGCTTACAACAGCAAGAAACTTGGAGGTACCAAACACAGACTACATGTTTTTTTTTTAAAAGTTTGGTTATGGCTCTAGAATATTGTATTTGGCTGACACATACTTCTAAACATCAATCTTGTAGTCCTTGAATGAGGAACAGAAATGATCCTTTTAGCCAACCTCACAAAATATTTTAAAGATTCTTTCAATGAGTTAGTGCAGCAGTTCCCATTATTTCATGGTGGCAACAAAAGGTCCAGGCCATTACTGCAATGCAAGCAGTAAGACTTATTATTAGCTTTCTTAGGTTGGTGGACTAGTGATGGCTAAATCATGAGTTTGTTACTAAAGTAACTGGCAGAGGATGCAGCCAAATTTCTTTATCTTCCCATACTTGCACTGTTTCATGCAAAGTCTAAACAGCTTTGTTATCTTCACTTACAAACCTAATGTAGAAGTTCCAAATAATTGTTGGGTTTTGTTTGTTTGGGTTTTTTTTACACAAAAGATGTTAAAGTCAGCATGTGCAAATGGTGTCCTTTGCCTCATATCATGGGGAAAACCTATTTTTCATTAAACAGAAGCAAGTTCCAACTTAAATTACACATGCCACTGTTCAGCTGTGGTATGGCCAGACCATTCAGAAAGTGGGGCTGTATAGGGGGAGGCACCTTACTGTAGAGGTGTAAGAAAGTGTGGGTAAGAGTCAGATGGAATAACAAAAAAAAAAAGAGAAAATTTAACACACACCTACAGGATTTAGAACTTCTGAGAGAAATTTTGAGTTACAATGTTGAGGATTAGGTATTGACTAATGGAAAAAAGCTGGAGATGTGAGAAAAGACTTCTTTTTCCTTTTTATTCCTCCTGCACTCTGTTTCCTGAAGAAACAGGATTTTGTATGCTCCTTGTAAATAAAGATACCAGACCCTATTATGAATGTCTTATCTTAAGTAAAATCAACCCATATATTTCTGTTACTTTAGTCAGCTGCTTGGATTGGATGGGTTACAATAGTTGTGGATAGTTACTCAGAAAAACTCCTTTGCTTGCAGCTGTACTACTGTTTCAATGTCTCCCCTTGTCATTGTGGAAGGCGTAAACAGAAACCGTTAATGACTTCTAGCAGGTCTGTCACTTCATTCTCTAAACACGAAATTAACAGTGATACCCACTGTGACAAAATTCAACAAATAATCCCTAAAATTCGAGTCAACTACATAATGAAATATTGACGTAAATGTGTTATCTCAGAGGAAAATATGAATAAAGGGATAGATTTTCAGCTATATTAAAAGAAAGAATGGATTAGGACAAAGGAGGATCTGCTGTCATCAGCAGAAAATGTAATTAGGAATCTGTTTTGTGGTGAGTTTCTGATATAAAATGGGAATATGCAGTTACTACCTGGAAAAAAATAAAATAAATGAATCACAGAAAAAAGTGATTTTACGGCATAGTGAAAGAGGCAGCTATGTGAAAGAGGCCTTAGGGTGACAGAGGAAGAATATATAAAGGAAGGGAAAAGCAAATGTCACCGAGAACAAGAGAGTCAACACATACAAATTACACTGCAACAACAGATTGAATGTCTAAATGTATTGACTGAGTTGAAAGATGAAGGCCATAAAAGGGGTTGGAAAGCTGGCTTGCAATGCAGGTAACAGGCTGCATGATTTTGTTCTCAGATGTCCATTGTATTGTGCACATACAACATTATGTCTCTCCTAAGAAACACAAAAAAATTGGGAATTAAGTGGTCATTTTGCAAGGATTCATGTTCAGATCTTCCAATGGTCTTTGAAAGAATGCAGTGATCCTGGGTCACTACTTTTACTCTGAGAAAGACTTCCATTTTGAAGAATGGTTTTTGATAGATGTGTTTAGAAAAAAAAATACTACAGCAACATGATAGGGCCTCCTAAATAATATCTTCTTTATATTAATGCTAGTTTATAAATGACATGCCCTGTGGGAGGCCTTTTAAAGGAAATTGCAAATACAGAATAAACTCAGTTTTTAAAGATGATTTTTGTCCTATGTCTGCACATCATCAGATAATCAAAATCTCAGCTCAGTGCTTCTTTAGCTTTGTACTTAATATTTTTAGTTTTCTTATTTACCACATATTTATTACACCTGGTTTTCTTACTTACCACTTTGTAAAACTACTATTAGTAGCTATGTCATATTGCCATTTTCCCTTCCAGATCTCAATCAGGGGAGGTTCACATTGGATATTAGGAATTTTTTTTCACTGAAAGGGTTGTCACGCTTTAGAATGGGCTGCCCAGGGAGGTGATTGAGTCACCGTCCCTGGAGGTATTTAAAAGATGTCTAGATGTGGCACTTAGGGACATGGTTTAGTGGTGGACTTGGCACTTTGCACTGTTAGGTTTATGGTTCAACTCAATGATCTTAAAGGTCTTTTCCAAGGTCACAAGCCCTGGTCCTCACAGGGAACTTCAGCCACCCCAATATCTGTTGGAAGGACAATACAGCAGGACACAAGCAATCCAGGAGGTTCCTGGAATATGTGGATGATACCTTCCTTCTCCAAGTGACAGAGGACCCAATAAGGAGAGGTGCTATGCTCGACCTTGTTCTCACCAACAAGGAGGGGCTGGTGGGGAATGTGGAGCTCAAGGGCAGCCTTGGCTGCAGTGACCATGATATGGTGCAGTTTGAGATCCTTAGGGCAGCAAGGATGGCGCACAGCAAGATCTTTATCCTGGACTTCAGGAGAGCAGACTTTGGCCTCTTCAGAGATCTCCTGGGCAGAGTACCATGGGATAAAGCCCTGGAAGGAAGAGTGGCCCAGGAAAGTTGGTTGATATTCAGGGATCACCACCTCCTCCAAGCTCAGGAGTGATGCATCCCAACAAAGAGGAAATCAGGCAAAAATGCCAAGTGGCCAGCATGGATGAACAAGGAACTCCTGGGCCAACTTAAAAACAAAAAGAAAGCCAACAGACGGTGGAAGCAAGGACAGGCAGCCGGGGAGGAATGCAGAGAGATTGTCTGAGCAGTCAAGGATCAGGTTAGGAAGGCTAAAGCCCTGACAGAATTGAACCTGGGCAGGGACATCAAGGGCAACAAGAAAAGCTTCTACATGTATGTTGAGGATAAAAGGAAGAGCAGGGAGAATGTGGGCCCTCTCTGGAAGGGAATGGAACACCTGATTATCCAGGATATGGAGAAGGCTAAGGTACTCAATGATTTTTCTGCCTCAGTCTTTACCGACAAGGGCTCTAGCCACATTGCCCAAGTCGCAGAAGGCAAAAGCAGGGACTGAGAGAATGAAGAACTCCCCACCTTAGGAGATCATCAGGTTTGGGACCATCTAAGGAACCTGAAGGTGAACAAGTCCATGGGACCTGATGAGATGCATCCATCGGTCCTGGGGGAACTGGCAGATGAAGTTGCCAAGCTACTGTCATCGTATTTGAGAAGTTGTGGCAGTCTGGTGAGATTCCCACTGACTGGAAAAGGGGAAACAGAACCCCCATTTTTAGAAAGGGAAACAAAGAAGACCTGGTGAACTACAGGCCAGTCAGTCTCACCTCTGTGCCTGGCAAGATCACGGAGCAGATTCTCCTGGAAACTCTGCTAAGGCACATGGAAAATAAGGATGTGATTGGTGACAGCCAGCATGGCATCACTAGGGGCAAATCATGCCTGACCAATTTGGTGGCCTTCTACAATGGGGTTACAGCATTGGTGGATAAGGGAAGAGGTACTGACGTCATCTACCTGGACTTGTGCAAGCCAGTTGACACTGTCCCACAGGACATTCTTGTCTCTAAGCTGGAGAGACACGGATTTGATGGGTGGACCACTTGGTGGATAAGGAATTGGCTGGATGGTCACAATCAAGGAGTTGTGGTCAAGGACTGGATGTCCAAGTGGAGAATGGTGATGAAGGACATTCCTCAGGGGTCAGTTTTGGGACTGGTCCTGTTTAACATCTTTGTCGGCAACATAGACAGTGGCATTGAGTGCACACTCAGCAGATTTGCTGACGACACCAAGCTGTGTGATATGATTGACACGCTGGACGGAAGGGTGTCATCCAGAGGGACCTCAAAAGGCTTGAGAGGTGGACCCGTGCAAACCTCATGAAGTTCAACAAGGCCAAGTGCAAGGTCCTGCACATGGGTCGGGGCAATCCCAAGCACAAATACAGACTAGGTGGAGAATGGATTGCTAGCAGCCCTGAGGAGAAGGACTTTGCTGTTCTGGTGGACAAAAAGCTCAACATGAGCTGGCAATGTGCGTTTGAAGCCCAGAAAGCCAGCCGCATCCTGGGCTGTATCAAAAGAAGTGTGGCCAGCAGGTCAAGGGAGGTGATTCTTCCCTCTGGAGCCCCCAAGATAAGAAAGATAGGGACCTGTCGGAGCAAGTCCAGAGGAGGGCCACGAAGATGATCAGAGGGCTGGAGCACCTTTCCCATGAAGACGTGTTGAGGGAGCTGGGGTTTCTTCAGTCTGGAGAAGAGAAGGCTCCAGGGAGACCTTATATCAGCCTTTGAGTACCTAAAAGGGGCTTATAAGAAAGGCAAGGAGAAACTCTTTAGCAGGGTCTGTTGTGATAGGATGAGGGGTAATGGTTTCAAAATAGAGTCGTAGATTCAGACTGGACATGAGGAAAAAATTTTTTACAAAGAGGATGGTAGAACATTGGAACAGGTTTCCCAGAGAGGTAGTAGATTCTCCATCCCTGGAAAAATTCAAGGCCAGGTTAGATGAGGCTCTTGAGCAACCTGATCTAGTTGAAGATGTCCCTGCTCCTTGCAGGGGGGTTGGACTAGATGACCTTTAAAGGTCCCTTCCAATACAAACTATTCTATGATTCTATAGTGAAAATGGTGTTTTGTGAAAGCAGTCAATTCAAAATATATATGTTGACGGGGACGGGGAAAGTAAGGGGCAGTACAGAAATTTGGTTTTCTTCTGAGTTCCTGTCACTTTGTTTGCTCTCTTTGGGCATGGATGCTTTGTCCTCCTCAGTGCCCTGCTCTCCAGAGTACTCTGCTGTGTAGATAGGGTACATTTTGATGATGTGCTTCTGGAGGAAGCCATGGGGCAAGGGAACAGGGTACAATGCTGTGGACAAAGGCATTCTGGGCAGGTTACAGAAAAAGTTCCGTGTTCCAGGTGAAATCAGAGACGCTCGTAAGTAAAATAGAGAAAGTCTATTCTCCTCTATCCAAATGGATATGAGTCACTGGAAGAAGCTTCTGACATGATCGTGAACTCCTTCAATTTTCCTCTACCACCCCATGTCATGTTGCTTCCTCGTTGGTAGTTCTGGTCTGAAACTTTTGTTAATTGCTTTCTACGTTCTCAATCTCTGCAGAGTTCAAAAACATCTATGTGCTTTTTAATCACTTAGTAGAACTTAATTTACTGATTCTGTGGACTGAACTGTACAACTTTCTTACAGACAGTACCTTTGTGAAAGTGAATTATGTTGTTTATCTGTTCATTCAGTTTGTAAAATGGACTGGAGAGGCAGGTATATTTTTAAATCAGTCATCCAGTAAAATTGAACTTGTGAATAACCCTTCATATAACATAAGAAAAGAAGTAATTGCACTGAATAAATCAATGTGCAGTGAACAGCTGAAGCAAGCTGTCATTTATAGATATTTAAAAGCTTAAAAAAGCAACAAAGAAGTTAATCTAGTTTAAAGAAAACAAAATAACACCTACATAATTCCTATTAGGAGACTATGGCTTGCCATCTTTAGACATCACAAGCTTTCTTAGCATTCGTGATGTGCTGGGATGTGTGAAACAATTTCCAGGATGTCTGTGTTTAGACAATATGTCTAAAGGCAGAATCTAATATGCACTGAGATTCCATTTTTATATAAGTAACTTCAGTTTAACTGCATTCTTCAGTAGGACAGTAACTAATTGCTATCTGAGTCATATTTTAATACCATAGCATCTATGAAACCTTAGATACTATTTTAAAATACTAAGCAAATGCTAACTTAAATGCTATTTTGTGCCCCGGTTCTCACAGATGCAGAGGCTGGAGCAGGCTACTATCAAATATACAGCATTGGCATATTGGCGTCAAAGCTGTGTAGGAGGAAGTACCATCCTGTATCAACCTTTCAAATACGCAATTTCCTGCCATTCTGCTGCTATCTGGAACATAATTGCATTTTTAGTACGGTCCTTTGCATATTCCTTCAGTGCACTCTTTGTTTTGCTTACAGCCTTTCTGCAGAAGGAATGGATGGTGGTTCTCATCCTGAACTTCACTGCTCATCTACCATTCAGGTAGTTTAGGTTGTATACATTGTAGTGCTTAAGTTAGGTAACTGGAGGCAGGGAAAGTCATGGTCTTCTCGTGCTTCAGTTCTCTTTTGGCTCCCACTTACAGCTGAGATGAGCAAGATGGGAAAAAGATGAATGATTTCGGGGGATCCCATCTCATGTTGGATGGGATATGTTGTGTTGTTCACTTCTGGCAACTAAGGTGTCAAGGCAGAGGAGGCAATGTAGGTAACACTCGCATCTGTCAGTGCCTGATTTGGAACATCTTGACCTGCCTGAGCCTTCTCTACAGTCTGTGCAAACTCTCATATGTAAACAACAAACGCTTCTATGAGCTATGAAATATTGCCTCTCCACAAATAATTTTTCACAATATAAAATGCATCGTTTATTTGAACAGTCACACTAAATGTTATAAATGGGTCCAGGCAGCAAACCTCAAATCCTGACCTTTATTATCTGTTAGAAAACCTGGTTTGCCAGCATCCCTTGAAAGCAGTGGTAATATTTGCATTTAGAAATGACTGTGTCTGGTGAATTAAGTTAAATTGTGAAATTGCAGCCAAAACTCTTCTCACAATGTTTTCACTCCCCCCACCAAAAGCAATCAACCAGCTGACCAAACCCAGAAGTCATTCTTGTCCTATGCCCATGTAATTTTTTTATTGAAAGAAATGTTTTGTTTATAGTCATTGTTTACTTTGCATTCAGTTTCAATTATTGTAATAGCTTTCTTTTAACTTGCATGTTCTGGATATCAGGTACAAGCAAATGCCATTTCTCTTTTCTGCATTGGGTGGCTGATAAGTCTTTCAATAGCTTTTAACAATAACAACAAAACCCCAAATATTTCAGAAATTTATGTTGAAAAAAAATCAATTGTTGCATGTCCACATCCTTCTTCCAAGATCAATAACTTCTCACTACTTTTTCATTCATGCTGCCCACCATGATTTGCTATTCAGATAACCAAGGCGTACCTGCTGTAGGTGAAAGCAAATATTAACACTAGTGTGGTAGTTTTCTTTTAAAATAGCAAACAGAGACTCAAGCTCCCTTTTGTCTGTGACCTTTTCCATAGCCCTAAATAGAATCCAACTTTTCCATTGAGTAATCAGCATGAAGAAATAATGAGGCATACATGAAAAAGTTAATATAATAAGGAAAAAGACTTTTTATCATAGCAACTGACAGTAAAATTGTATCATATTAGACAGAACTCTCTTGAATGTGTGTTTGCTTAAATGGATTTATTGTTGTGTGCTTCTACATGGCACACTTGGTGCTAGTCAGATTGAGCAAAGACAGTAGTGTGTAGCCTGAAGAGCATAGTATTACTGACATTAATGAAAACGTAATTATGTGTCACTAGCTATCCTAGAAGGTTTTTTTCTGTTTGTTTTTTTTTGCTTTTCCAAAAAGCTAGTTGTATATTTCAAAATCACAAAACTAAATCCAGAACAACTTCCACAATTCCTTCAACAATTGTTGGACTGATGGCATCCCCCAGCTCCTTCCTCCCCCAGACACATAATTATTGTGGTTCTTGCATGATCTTAGTCCACTACATGGACACTTCTTCCTGTCTGGACAGAACCAAAATACATCATTCAAAGGAAGAAGAGGGAGTGAAACTAGCTGAGAAATGACAGAATTAAGAATAAAGTGCTCTGCTAAGAGGACATGTAGAAAATAGTTATTTTCTGTATGTGGGAAAAAACACTCCTCTACACATCCAAGAATCTATGCTTGGATAGATTCCTGGATAGCTAGAGTCCTCTCTCCTTGCAGATGGAGCTTTGTCAGAGCCCAAATCACTGTTTGTTCCTTGTGCCTTTTTTGGGAGGGGAGGTTATTTTCAGAGTCTTTTAGGCTGGTTGCTGTGGTTCTTGCCTTCTTGCATAGAAAGGATCAATTTTCACTTTTCTTACCAACGCTGATTGTATCTTCAGGACTTCCTGCTGATAAGCAAAGGAATGTAACATGTGTGAATTGGGGTTGAGTGAGACTGAAGGCAGGCGTGATGTATTTCAATCAAGGCTTCAATCTAAGTGTAATGACTATTAAATTCCTGTTGTTATCTCTAACATGAGCACGTCTTTTGTCAGAGTACTTTTGAAAGTCAACAAAGCAAATGTCATTCCAGATTTATTTTGATGTGTTTAAAAAAAATCACATAGTTTGTTCCAAAGAAAAGTAAAGAAAAGCTAATTACTTAATCTGAATGGACTTTTTTCATTCCATGAAAGGTTATATTTTTCCAGATCTTGCAAGTAGATTTTAACTAGTTTTAATCCCTTTCTGCATTCTCCTAGTAATATGAGACATTATATGTTCCATATGGCCAAACAATTCTAAATTAAAAAAAAAAGAAAAAAAATGGACAATTAAAATTATGTATTTGGTTACCTTTTTTTTTTCATTTGTGTACTTAGTTAGATACATTATTCTTCCCAAGTACCACAACTTTTAGATTTAACACATTTGCTTGTAGTCTAAATGCTGTATTTCACATTTGATTGATTGTATTGACTTGTTTTCTTTTTAGCTTGACTACTGTAGAGCTTATTTGTTGTGTTTCTCAATCTCCCTCTTCCGCAAAGGGTGATCTCAAAGATTTTTAGTCTTTTCTATTCAAAGATTTCAATAGTCTTTTCTTCCCTTTTAATCTAAGTTAGTGTAATACCCAGGAAAGGTTTTAAAGATAAAGGTTTTAGCACAACAAAGAGAGTGAGATAATTTTTGTGAGACTGAGAACATTTGTTTATTACAGTAAATGGAATTATGAATTCATCAGTGAATTCTTAACCTTTCATTTGAAAGGCCTTCTGGGGAAAAAAAAAAAAAGAAAGCAAGTTCTGTATATCCCTACTGTGTTTAATGCATTTGAATGTCCTAGCCTATATGCAGTTATTCTGGCTCCCATCAAAGTCTATGGCAATTTTGTAGTGGGAGTAAATTTCCTGCAGTGCGTGATAAGTAAGGCTGCACCCGGGACAGCAGTTTTTCACTCGAGTTCCCAGCAGGATTATGAAAACACCATGACAGGAGTTCCAAGGCAGCTGACGGTGACACATAATGAACCAGAATTGAAACAAAATTTTTATGTAAACCTGAAGCAGGATTTTTTGTTTCTGTTGACAACCAGCAATTTCAGGAAAATCTTCATTATTGTGAATACTATAGATTTTATTTTTTTAAACTTTCATAGGAAATGTTGATCACAATCTAATGTCTGTTAGCAGAGATACCCAGCGTAAGAGATGCAGGACTTATTTTGCCTTAGACTTTCTAATGTGCATGACACATGAAAACACATATTCTATTAACTTCAGTTTGGAACACATACTTCTGAAAATTTCTATATATGTGTCTGAAATCAGATATTCAGTAGATGAGGAAGAATAATTTGACTTCAGCAGTTTAAGATTTGCCTGGATTATCTGTGACAGAAGCCGGGATAGGCACTTCTAACCACAGAAGCAATTTATCTCTCTGTGAGCACACTTACAGTATTCAGTGTGCATTTTTCAGTTTTTGCTTTAAAAAAAAAAAAGAGGGAGAAGTTCTGCAAACAACCACAACACATTTATCGTCATTCATCATTTGTAGTGAACTCAGATTTAAAGGGGTTATGGGTGGATGGAGCAGGCAATGAACTTCTGTTGCATTGACAATACGAATCCTAGCATTTTTTGAAATCTTTTTATTTGACATTACAGTCTTAGCATTCTGCTGACATACTAGCCTTGTGTTTTCCTAGATTATAAACAATTAAAAGAAAATCTATCATACATTACTCTACTGGACACTTTGAGCTGCATCCAAAATCTTGAGCACGTGTCTAGAACGGAAAACTTGCTGGAATAGCTGTTATTCTTCATGTGGATGTGGAGGCTTTCAAGGACACCTTGATTTTTAAGAAGATATGAGACAA
The DNA here is from genome assembly GCA_011801015.1 of Ardeotis arabs. NCBI lineage: Eukaryota > Metazoa > Chordata > Aves > Otidiformes > Otididae > Ardeotis > Ardeotis arabs. The sequence goes on along the minus strand of JAAGAY010146565.1, from coordinate 65,610 downwards.
ATCATTGGAAGAGGAATCTGTAGAGTTACAAAATGCACAGAAGCCATCTCTGTTATAGAAAATCCCTGATCCACAGATTGTTGGGCCTGGGACAGTGGGACCATAATTAAGCAAAACCAGTACCTCTGTTTCATCATCTTTCCATATTTTTCTTAATTCCACTTCTCTTGTTCATTTCATTCATAGTTCTTTATTTAATCTAGATTTAATCAAACTGTTCATATGTACCCTTACCACAACCTGACTACCAGCTGTAAGAAGGCTTATTTTCTCTTATTTTTCATGCTAGACACCACAACAACCACGGTCAGTTGGAATACAAGCTGCAGGAAAAGTACAATTCTACCATTTCCAAGAGGCTTGCTTCCCTCGAAGGGATGGCATTTTGCTCTGTGAAGGTGGCACATGCTGGTGCACAAGAGTTGTGTACTTGGAAAGTTTTTATGGCAAAATGTACAGCTATAAACTAGAGGAGCATCTGGAGAGATTTCTTCAAGGCAAGGCAAGAGCTAGCACTTTTTACAGCAAAAAGGAGGAGAGTATTCAAGGTAAATGGGGCACTTTTTCTCTACTAGTTCCTTCTCAGAATGAAGGAATGGTTTTAATTGAAAATTTCCACATGCTATTCCAAGGCACACACTTGGTACAGGAAATTTTAGTTCAGACTCTTAGAGCTTAGGAAGCTTATCAGCGTTGAAAACAGGAGCTTCAGCTGGAAACCCTGAGGCAAGTTTTTCTAGAAGTTAGCATCTCTTCAATACCCAGATGGAAACAAACACAGTAGAATAGGAGTGTGTGGTGTCAGTTAAGGTGTTTAGTGTCTCATGAATTACAAATCTGAGAGGAACATTCCAAGTAAAATGTAGTTATTCTATGCCAAACTATGAAAATTATATTATTAATGAACTGCTTCAGGGCTTTCTGAGACCTTTATAGCTGTCTTGATATGTTCTGGTTGAATATTATTGACTGCTATAAATGATCCTTTCTGTTATTCCTCTTTGCTGTGAAGCACAAATTTAATGTTAGTGTGCTACAGAAGACAACTTTCTTTCAATGTCTATTTTAGGATTTTCATGTGTGAATTGAACGGATACTCCAAATACTTATTATGCTCCAATTGTTCCTAAAAAGATCAATGATAGAGCATGACATAATAGGGTTAGGTAGAAGTAAACAAACAGATTTTAAAACATAAAAATAAAAGGGAACTGTACTCCTATGAATGTGTTTGCTATTATATAGTTGTTGCTATGAAAATTGCTGTACTGTGAATATACTTCCCCCTGACCAGCAATGGTTCAAATGTGTACTCATCAGGCAGAGAGACAGAGATAATTTAGGCTTGATGATTTGTCCATTGTGATTGGTAATGGAAACACAAAGGAAATGACTGCTCTGCATTTCAGGAGAGGAGGAAGAACACAGAGTAGAAAAATACCAGCAGCTAGCAGAAAAAAAAGAGGAAATTAAGAAGAGGCACTTAAAGGGGGCTCATGGAAAGAACAAGAAAGGAAGCACAGCAGAAGATTTGGGTGAGTTGAAGTGTTTGGGCATGCTTTAAGGGAAGGGCTAAAACTAAGAAAGAAAACTCCTGAAAGCCCAGTGCTCAGAAGACATCCAGATACTTGCAGCAGAATACTCCAGCCATTTATTCCAGTCCTCCTTTGTTTCTTAGCCAGCTCTTAATCTGTGAGAAAACTTTCCCTTTTGTACTATAGTATCTTTAGATTATTTAAGAGCCTTAAAGAAATAAATTAACAAAGAGTAAGGAAAAGGAAGAAATAAAAAGACATGTTTAACAATATAGAGAAGAATACAAGTAAAGCCTAGGAAAGATCAGTGCATGGACATAATAATTTAATTGTGCTCATATATAATCCTGGGAGCTGAGCAGTGATGTGGCAAAAATTACCAATGACACAAAATTTTCAAAGCAATCAGATGAAAGGTGACTGTTAAAAGTCTCAGTTTTTGTGTTATCATCACGTTCTGTGCATAGGTCAGGAGCTTTAAGCTATCTGCTACTACCCAGGAAAGATCTTGGCATCACTGTTCTTTGCACTGTGAAGAGTCAGTTCAGGGCTTCATGATAACAAAATAATAACAGCAATAGAAGTACTAGGGAATAGTAGGAAAGAAGCAAACTGAAAATCTCAGGTTATCATTATATCATTTTGTAAGACTGTATCTCATCTATCACACAGTTCAAATCACCTCTTCTCATGAGAAAAGTTTAAACAGCATAAAGGTCTTCAGTGTGGAAGAGAGATGAGGTAGATATAGGAAAAGGATGTAAAATGCTGAATATTATGAAGATGTATGAGCAATAATCATCCACTGCTGAGTATATGAACTATCTGGCAGCAGGTTCAGATGAACAACAGCAAAGTAGAATTTTTACATATATCTCAGGACTCCAGAAATGAAGAGAAGCAAGAGAAATTGTGCAAATTAACATTAGAAAGATTTCTCAAATTCTATTAAATACAATGTTACAATCTCTGGCTTGGGAACCAAGAAGATATCACTCAACTTGCTGTATTCTTACAGATTCTCCCTCTTGGGAGATGATGGTCAGAGGTGGCTTTTGGTGATTCAGTTCTTCTCCACTTAATGAACTGAGGTGAAAGCAAATGAAGGAAGGTGGAAAAAAAACCCCTGTCCTAGTACATAGATCTAGCGACAGAAGGGAATTCTGTCTTTCTAAATATTGCTATCACAAATGCCATTGCATCTTCCAGGTTAAGGTAAGCAGAGTGGGAGGATTGTATAGCCAGGTAGTGTATTTTCTAATGATCTACATTCTTGTGTGCTTTATTCTAGAAGGAAAAAGCAGATATATCTTAGAAAATATTCAAAGCCTATCTGCATGTACCTTTCTGTGTGCATCAATTGAATGGTTCCTGAAAACATGAGGCATATGCTAGGAAGCTTGTACCTTTTGTGCTCACAAACCTAAATTTGCATTATTTCCATATTCTTTGAGCCCAAATACATAGGGAAAATTACATTTCAGGAAAGCATGTTGATGGGAGAGACGAAACTTTAGCCTCCTTTGGCTTGGAACTGTTATGCCCAGATCTGCAGTGCAGATGGATTGGGCAGGACATCCATTTGGTCTCTCTCTTTTCTTTACAGAACAGATAGGGAAACAGCTCTTGCAAGAGCCAAGGGTGCCCCAAAAAACTGAATGACCCTACTTGCTCTTTTTATGGATCTAGGCTGTTGGGAAGGAGTGGAAAATGGGCTTTGGGATCAGGAAGGATGAAAGAATAGCTACCTGCTCTCTAGTACTTCTGACAGCCTCAGCAGGCTGGGTTTTTGCATTAGGTCTTAGCAAATATGGGCAGGTACTTGCTTGTCACTGAGGCAGGGAAGAGTTGCTGCTAAGACTGGACAATGTAGCTTACTCGCTTGGTTCTCCTGAATCCTGGGTGTAGCCAGATACTGCTGCTGAGGTCAGACCATCCTGATATGACAGAGCAAGAGGAAGGCTATGACACACAAGCATCAAATTCATTTCAATAATATGGAGGGAGGGTATTTACTCACTTATAAAACACACAATTAAAAACTAGGTTACTCACAAGGTAAGTGGTGTGCTGTGCCGAAGACTGATGGCGAGGGTAAAGGGTTGGGTACGGGGTGTAAAGAAGCAAACTGCATAAGGAGTACCAAGAGGGAGGGACAGGTTTGAAGCAAGCAAATACATGTTACCAGACAGAACTAGTGTGGCTAGGTCTGAAAAGCAGTTTTTGGCTGTTTCAGAAGCAGGTCCTCTCTACATGTGCTTCCTACAGCTGAAGAACAGCAGCCGAGTGCCCCAGGCTGAGCATCTGCTGAGCAGCTACGAATGCAGGAGATGAGCAATGACTTTGCATGTCTCCATGCAGAAAGCTCCTTTCTAACATTTTCTTGTTAATCTGTGTCTTTCTGCACAGCCACTGAGATACATTTATGGAGGGAAAGTTTTGATATTTGCAAGAATACAGCAACGTGGTTCTTTTATAAAAGTAATCTGTTTTTCTGTGCTAGTTCCATGCATATATTCTCAATTAGTGTTGTAAAGACAAGTAAGTGCCTACAAGAACATACTTAGGATTTCTTTTGTTTAGTGAAATTTGCAGTGCAAAGTAGAAATAACCTCTTAAAGAGAGTATCTGTTAGTAAAAGCTGTTGTCAAGCTGAAAAAGGAATGGAATTGGAAGCAATAAAATTCTTCACTAGCTTTCACAGAGGAGAAAGGAACATGAAAAATAATCAATGAGAACACTTCTTAAGAGCTTTGTTTTTCCTCATCAAAAGCCAAATTGTGGCTCATCTAATGTATGAAGATGCTCAGTTTCTCATTATCTTGCTTGTATGCTAGTATATCATCTAACATATCCAAGATAAACAATCTGATGGCACATTAGGTAGCATGGAGCAGTTTCTCTTGTGTCAGCACAGGCAGTACTTCATAGTGGCTGTTCATGTGCTTTCTCTAGTCCTGTTTCTGCTTTCCCAGCGGTGATTAACTTGAGGAACTTGAACTAAATCCCTGACTTTGCGGATGCAAAGACAGCTGTTGCTTTGCGGAGAGCAGGACAGCTGTGTAGACTACTACATAGTTGTAGAGAGATTTTTTCCTTCCTGCCTTCAATTTCCAGTTTGCTGAGGTAGGTATAAACCTATCTACTCCCTTGTCTGTGATGAGAGCTGTGTTTCTGTGCTATCAATTAACTTTTTTTCTGTGCTGTCCTGCGGTCTTCTCCCCTTCCTGCGAGAGCTTTCTGGCAGTCACCTAGGTTCTGCTGCAGCCTTGTCAGTGGCATTTCTATTTCTCTTACCTGTGGGGCATTTCAGATGAGTTCAGGGGAGAAATGTGAGCAGAGAAATGAATACTGAGCTGGTTAGATGAACTATGGGAGCTTAAGTGAATGTGAGGCCTCTTTGGAGCAGAAAATTTCCATTTGCCTTGTGTTAAGAAGAGTAGATGTTGGTGTTTTGTGTGTGTGGATGCTATGGAAAACTGGTGGTGATAGTCTGTTGAAAACCAGCTCAGATTCAGTCCAGAGCATATCTGAACATATTGTCTCTCAGCAATTAAATCAGTGCTCATATGTTCTTTTTATGACAAGCAAATTTGTAAATATTGTTAGTCTATTATGAAACAGTTTCAGGGAAGAAAGACAGGCTGGCATAAGTTTCTTGCTGTTTCACTGACTGTTTCACTGGCAGAAATAATTAAACATTAATTTGGGTTTAAATTATTCCTAATTATAGTTCCTACAGAATTGCTTGGGGCAGTATGTAACCTTTAAATTTTTTTTTTTAATGTTTTCTACTTTATTTGATATGATTCACATATTACTGTAAAACAATGAGTAATTAGTTTTGCTCATGTGATAACCCTCAAACGGTGTATTTGAAACTGCTGTTGACTAGTGTTATAGCAATGGTTATAGTAGTACATGCAAGCTGCATAGTACTCCAGCTAAACTTAGTAAAACTATCCAACATAAAGATCTAATAATCTTCAATAGTATTTAAATAACAATGTAGATATAAGCAACTTAATGTTGATGCCAGATATACAAAACAAGATGAAGTTTTATTAAACTTCAGCAACTGAGCATGTTGTTGCCCTCAAGCATGGTTACTTAGCCATGCAAAACTGACATGAAAAACCTCCAGACTGGAATGATGATGATGTGCAGTCATTCTGCACATTCTCGTTAATGTATTTGTCTGGGTGCAGTGCAAGGTAGTGAGGCAGTGGACAGATTGCTGGTAGTAATCTGCAGATGAAATATAGTGACTTAATAACATTTGCTATCTAAATGCCTTTCAACACTTTGTGTTATAGAGGAAGTGAGATTTCCTTCTTTTAATTCCACAGATTTGAAAATTGAAACAGAGGGCTAAAGTGAGTTGTATGCCAGGCACTGGAAAAAGAAAACAAGTCTCATAGCCCCAAAGAAGAAATTTCATCCAAGAGCTGCTGAAGAACTTCTCCATTTGTGGAGAAAAATGTTAATTGCATTAGTAATTAGTTATAATTAGAAATACATTTTCCCCACTTTCTAAGTAGTTCACACTTCTTTTGCTGCTCCCACATCATGCTGTCCCAACTCTGTCCTGAGCTGTTGGGTACCCCGACCATTTAATCTAATATCATTCCTTACTCTATTCCTATCCTTCCTCTTGTTTCTTGTTGTCCTTCTGGGCCACGCAACCTAATGTCCTCTCCTGGGACCAGTTGGAGACTTTGCAGTGCTGGTTCTTGCAACACTTGTTCTCCTTAAAGACCAAAGGAAACAAAATTCATAAAGATCAAATAAACCAGAAAGGAATTAGCAGAATATTCTGAGAGCACCTAAAAATTAGCCACACTCAATTATGCATCCTTCTTGTGGAACCTGCTTATTTACTATTTTTATTTAGCTGTATTCTGGGTGTAGATCTCTAGATGCCCTCTTCACATGTGCTATTCCTGCTTAGGAAAGAAACCTTGTTCACTTGATTGTGCTCTGTGATATTCTGGAGGCTTGCACTGGGCACTGCTAGTGCTGTCTATTACACCAGTGGTATTTTCTGCTCTACTCTGCTTGAGTTGACAGGTCATATTTAGAGTCTGCTAAAAGTTTGAGGCATCAGCTAAACTTTCAAAAGTAGGGCTTATAAATATTTCAAAACTTTTTGATCTTCCAGAATTATTATTAGCATCCTATGGCACCCTTAGAGACTACCCCAAAGGAATATTTTGTTACAGTTTGAGTGCAGTTCCTTCCCCATCCTCCCCCTTCAAATCAACAAAACATCTTTTTTAGAAGAAAGTTCTTCATTGATCTCCTTTGGTGTTGAATCATAATATGTGGCAGTTAGTAGCAATTTTTAAACTAATACATCAGATAGACTGTAATTCTGTGATAATTTCCAGCCTTCAGTTTTCCCAGGAATAGTCTCATTCATGTCCAAATGAGCGTGTCCTCTATTACTGAAATCTGTGATACGCCGAGACACAGTAAACCATAGAGGTTGAACTAAGACTGTAAAATAGGGTACCAAATATAAAAAGAAATGGAACTGTTCTATAAATTTATTTCAATGGGATGGAAAAAAAATCAATATCCCCTTTATCCATATGTTTCGTAGGAGCAGTGATAGATAATATTTAAGAACACAGTATTTTAAACTGTTATTATCTTTTTTCCCTCTATTTGTAGAAGTTCAATTGTCAAACTGACAATTGACCCATTAAAAACTCCTTTGTATTTTATTCTATCTTGTCAATTGGAAGCTTAGTACTTAAGCAGATCTTACAACCTCTCATGCCATTTTTCTTTTGATGAGTGAAATCAGAGGCAACTCTCCCCGTTATTTCTGTGTATTTGGATTCCTAAAGATGGTGAATTGTTATTCTGTGTGGAATAATGATGATGACCATAATGAGGTAACACATGAAACAGTAATAACTAAAACCAACCCTGCTAGTGATGTACCTCTTTCAAAGCAAACTTCTTGGACTACTTCAAGTCTGTACTCCTCTGCATTTTTTTCCCTTAATCTTTCAAGAGCTTAATTGACATATAATAAAGCTTGTCTGTATGAGCACTCTTTATTGGTATTCTCAGCTATTTACTGACAGCACTCTTTTTCCCCTTAAAAGCCTGATTTCAAAGAATTGCTTCATAAAATATACAATGATGCTACTGAAAGTGTTAAGAAATCCTGGTTATGTTTGTTGTCTGCATTGTGGGATCAAGGTATATGAGCTGTGTTCTCTTTTTTCACACTTAAGTCTTAATTTTGGGGAGCTGCTCTTCTTTTTGAGTTGATAGTTTTTCACTATAAAAAGTTTCGTATATACAAGGGCCAATGAATAATTGGAAACTGGAAAAGGGAGTTGGGCAGCAGGAATAACAGGGTCAGTGGAAGACTTTACAGCTGAAGCCTGATCTAACTCTAGCTCTTGCTATGGGAAGAGGAGCAAGGATATGAGCCACACAGAGCTTGTTTTATTTCTACTGCTGGGAATGGAGGAGGAAGGGGAGATGGTTACTTTTCTTAGGAGTACCTAGCTTGGTTATGGCAGTGGCCACTATTCCACATGCCCAAAGTACTCCAAAATGAAGACCTGCACATGCAAGCAAATGTCTTTGTTTCAGAAGTGCAGTGCACCTAGCAACTCCCTCTAGAGCAAAATGACTGGTGAACAATATAAAAGGCTTAAAGGTAGCTTCGCAGCATGTTGCATGATCTTGCTGATTTGATTTTAATTTAAAATAGTTTTCTTTCCTGTTCTTGCTGCTGTTTAAATGAGAGCGACAATAATTTATACTTGATCTTTTTAACATTGACAGGTTTTGTTAATGTCAAATAGTTATAGAAAATTTAAATGCATGGCTAAAGCTTTTAACATTATGCTCCTCACTGTTCAACATTATAAACATCTGACCCCACTATTTTTGTTACAGAATAAGTGCAAACATCTAAGACAGTGGAAAATGCAGACTAATTCACAGAACTGGGTCTTGCTTGACAAAGATAATTTTTTAGAAGTATTGGTTAAATGGAAGCAGATTTCACTTAAGTAATTTTCTGCTCTGGGGACAATAGAAACATTTATATTGACAATTTAATTTGCAACTTTAAAACTAGATTTTATGTACTCTTCCCCCACATAATTACTGCTCAGATTTTGAAAGGCAATGTACAGAAAGCCATCTAACTCAATAATAAGAATTTAATTTTGTATAAACTGTAAATAGAATATGAATGCTACTTTAAACTTGTTCACTAGTGTAGATTCAGATAAAATTGTCTTTCTTACTATCCCTGTCTTCAAATTATCAAAACTAAATCTATTGTAAAGCATAGAGCTCTTAAAAGGCAGTAGGACAGATACATACTGTGAGGATCTTCTGCTAAAATATTTGGATAGGCCTATCTTGGAAAAGCGAAATGAAACTGAACCTTCTTTCATTTCAGTGGTCATTTGCTGTTGTCCTTTATTTCTCAAGTGTTGCTGTCAGGGGAACTACTTAAAACCTTGAATGTATCCTGGTTTTAGGGGCATTCTAGATAATTTATTGCATTATTATTATGATGCATGCTGCTACAGAGCCAGCAACAGTGATACAGTATGGGCACAGGAAGTTGTCTGGGTCACCAGATCGTGTAGGGTAGCAAAAATATCTGGTACAGGCAGTGTGTAGTCCTTGAACAGTCTAAGGGCAACTGCTGCTGTTGCTGCAGTGTGTGGGAAGGTGGATAATGCTTCCTCCAGTTGCCTCAGCAGCGTGCTTCAGCTCTCCAGGGCTTTCCTGTTATTCACTGTCATGCTTCCACACTTTTCCAAGGCAGAATTAGCCTACTTTAATCTTCTCCTCGAGGAGTGTTCTTGTTCTGGGCACACAGCTATGGAAAAACATTAACAAAAAATCTCTAAGGAATTGCAGTCTGAATGCCTGGAAAAATTCAGTGTGAGGCATGGCTAGTGATTAGAGATGTCATATCTGGCACAGACTATGGGATTTCTCCGTCTATCAGTTTCCCTCTTCGTAAGCGTGGGCAGGCTTACATCAACAATCACATAATTGTGTATTAACTGCTGCTGCTTCTTAGTATAAGGAGTTAAAAAGGTGTTTTCATTACTAGCCTTCTCAACAGATGCTCCTGTGGCAATAGGATCTGGGAGCCTCAAAATTATGACAATCACCCCCTCCAATATCTTTATATACTGAAGATACCAATTCAGCATGAAGAATTTCACTAGCTTCTTTCCCCTTGTGCATTTTCTCTTTCTCTAATGTTTTTATTCTTCAGCCTTAGAAAAAGGTTACATAAGATTTGCCAATATTTGTAAATACGTTGATTGCTAGTAAAGCAAAAACTGGCCACAAAATCTTGTCATCTTTATAAAAAAGGCTAATATGGAAAGCTCAACCAGGTTTAAGTAGGATTCTGCTCAAGTTCCCCCAGCAACCTTGCAAAGATATGAAACATATTCCAGTTAGCACACACTTTTCTAATATTGCCATAATTTGAAAATAAATGTAGCAATATAAGAGATGGCAGGTAACTGCAGGAAATTCTACAGAGAGAAACTGAATCAAGTCCCTGCTCCTCTTTTCCTTTTGGCCCCTGTACTCCTTTGTCATGGGTGAGTAAAATGAGCATTTCTGTTGCATCTATTGACTTTGGTCAGAAATATGCATTATCGTACTCTCTGACGCTGTTTGTTTCTAATTAAGGTATCTTTCCTGCTGTCTGAAGGAATTCACTTCTCTCAGCATCCTCATCTCCTCTTTTTTTTTCTTCCTATTTGAGAGGTGCAGACTTGTAGCAGCAATATTTGAAGCAAACTAGATATGTTAGAGAACAATGAACTATGACATGAGGTAAAATGAAGATTGCAGTAATTGCACAATATTCAGTACTTATCTAAGAGTTGTATCTCTGAGTAATACCAGTCGATATTGTGATGTTGGTTTTATAATCAATATGTTGGTCCTTTTCACAGTTCGTGATTTCAGTAGTTCTTGGGCAAGATTCCTTAAATATTGTAAATATTTACTCTTTTTGTTTTCCCACTCAAATTTACTTAGGTGCCTGTACTTGAATGAATAAGTGAGATTTTCAGTGGAACACATTATGGATGTAGAATCTTTTTTTTGTAAAGAGCATCAAATCCGAACATGTTATCCTTATTTTCTTTCATGTAGTTAACTAGATGAACTTACTGGGAACTGGAGCAAGTCACTGACTGAATGTTAGACCTCTGTTTATTCTCAAAATACACAACCTTAAAGTATGTAACTCTTGCCTCTATAAAATTCCTGCAAGTGTGAATACTGAGAACGTGCAGAGCAGTAGAATGAGTCAGCAGCTATTTGCATTAGGTAAGAAAATGTTAATTTGTTGGATTTTTGCAATCACACATAATCAGATATCATTGCTACAAACAAAAGCTTCTGAATTAAGCATATTTCAAAAACAGAGCTTTGGAAATTGAGTAGTCTAGTGCAACTGCTTAGAAGTGCTGTAAGAAAAAAGGAGATTAAATTCATACTTTCAAATAACAGGGCATTTTTATCACCAGAGGGCACTATCCTTCCAGGCTAAGATTAAACTATCATTAGATGGTTTTACATCTTGGGAGCTTTTTTAATTTAAGAAAAAGGATTTCAGGCAACAGTTTTAATTTTTTTTCCTTACCTACATATTAGTTTAAATAAATACATTCTGTTAATCTTCTCCTTTCCCTTAAGTTTTTCATATTTATACAGGAAGAATATCCAGATTGATGTTAGACTAGTTTTTAGAAACCTCAAACAAATAATGCAAAATGCAAAAGTTAAATGCTGTTGTACATTGGCAGACACCTCTGTTGCAGTTCAGCTGCTATTATAGGAACAGACTTCCTCTTCAAAAACTGCAGAGTATTCCTTCCTGTCTCTCTCCAGAGAGATTCTTTAGGCTGCTGGTCTGTTTTCCTTCACTCCTACCAACCAGTGCTTCAGTAGCTGATATTAGAGGTGGCTTGCAGGCCATGCTGACCACATTGCAGCATGAAGCATTCCTCTTTGCTGGTGGCTGCTGCTGGGATTTGTCCCTTGCTGACTGCTCTGTTCCAGTGACCAGTTCCAGCACTGCAAGGACTGCAGTTGTTATTTACCCTCCTTTCAGTGAGGACTCCTAGAGACAGTATGGGAGAGAGTAAAAGTCACATTTAATACAATGGTGGCTGCATACCAGCAATAGGTTCCAGCAGCATGAATCCAAGGTGATGTTTCTTTATAGCATACAATGATATTTTGGGGTTTTGTATATAATGTTATGCACCAGAAGCAATCATTCATGCTATAAATATGTATAACATATCTTTAAATGCTGTATTTGTATATGTCCCTATCTTCATGTCATTTTCTTATTAACTAGAGAAGACCTTAATTACTCCTTTGCACTACAGGCATCTTCCTTGTTTGTGTCTTTACTAGCTATGTGTCAGACCTTCTCAAGTTCTGTTAATTCAGTTGCCTGGGTATGGCAATAAGACATCACATCTCTCAGATTTGCCTGCCTTGCGTTAGCTGTGTTACATGCTGAACTGAATTCCCTTCTCAAATAGCCCAAAGATGACGATCTTGAACTGAAGACATTAAAATTGCCTCATTCCTAGCAATGATGAACACCCACAGCTCTTGCTTGTAACAAGACACTTGGAACTGTCAAGTTGTCAGTCCAAACTTGTGATTGACAGAAAGAGAGGCAAGAGTGCAAATGGTTCAGTGTTCTTTGTTGCCTTCCACTTCACTGCTGTGTAAAATTCCGGGTAGTGATGATAAACTCTTTAAATTACTAAGAGATTCCAGTTCTCCAATACTGTTATTTTGTGCTTTACCCTCAGCAGCAGGCTACATATCTGGAAAGAGTGCTTAGTGTAGGGCAATGGGAGCTTCTACCAGGGAGGTACCACCTGTGGGATGGTTGCTTTTGTTTCCAGTCCCACTGTATTTATTCTGGATCTAGATATTGGTGGCTTCAGAACACGGACAAAGAATGCTGCTGTTGGAGCTTTCTGTAACTGCAGGTCATTGTCTAGGTGAAGAACAGACAATAAGAAAATCTGTTATCTTGATTGACTAGAAATATGGTCCTTCATTTAAGGGCAAAAGCAGGATTTACTTTGTGGAAGGCAACTCTCATAAGGAATCATCTGAAAGGTAAATTCCTGCATGAAATGAAAGATTAGAAAAATGAAATATAATTAACCTCTGCTGCCCGATGAAGGTTCCCATGGTGTTCATGAGCGTGCCTTTCAGTAAAGCAGTAAAGCAGATCAGGTAAAACTACCTTTTCTCTCTTCTCTGAGTACGTTCTGTTGGCACGAGGCCTAAACATGCCCTTTATTCCTAGTGGGTTTCTGTGATGGACCCTCTTGATCAGCTTTTGACTGTCAGAGCAATAGCTCTGGTTCCTGCTGCCAGAGCTGCCACAAACCACTGTGTACAGTCAACAGGGAACTGCTTGCACACAGCAGCATGTGATTTCTTTTTCCATAGGAGCTTTGAGCAAAAAGATTAAAATAACAAATCCTTAGACACACACAGTCTTATCTAAATTTGGCTATCTGTTGCAAGCTTAGGCAGGTCCTTGCTGCCCAGTTACAATCTGCTTCTCCACAGACTCTCTTTTTTCCATGCTGTGGCTTTTCAACTGTTTCCAAGTTCTCTTTAAAGTTTCTGCCTAAGATTTCCTGTTCAGGAGTTTTTCTCCATGCCTTTAATCTCCTTGAAGAAGAAGCTGTAGGAAAATGTCAAAGAACATATAACCTCAATTTGCTGCATGATTACAGCCCCTCTTCATCCAGTGGCTTTTCGCTCTAGCTCTCCAAAAGTAACTCAAGGTGATGCAACTCTTTGGTTAACTCTTACCTGATTATTGCAGTCACTAAACCAGTGGAGAAGTAACATTTGTTGAAAAAAAATTAAGCCTATGTTTGTCTTATTCTCCTAGAACAGCTGAAACAAGAGGCTGTTTTAATGAGTATTTCAAGCTATGATGCAATGAAATGACTGTGGGGATTCTTTCCAGCAACAAATGTCAAAATTATGGTAAATTTTTTGTTCAAGAAAAGCTCTAAAGGATTTTCAAGAGGCCTTAACATCCATTTGGTTCTGCTATGAATAAAGCCAGTGGTATAATTATTTTCATTTGGAGAGAGCAGAGTTGAGCAAGCTATAATCACTTCTAAAAATCCCACTCAGTTTCTGAGGACCTTCTAAACAATATAAAATGCAAATATTACAGTATCTTGCATAATATCTTGCAGTATTAATATCCCCAAAATGTAGCAGTTACTGGTATTTTCTTCAGTGAGGATTACACTATCTTCTTCTGAAAAATATCTTGCAGTTGGCAATGTGCATGTTTAGTGTTTGAGAACATATCCTTTCTAACGCATAGTAGAACTTGCAAGATCTTAGCAAACTGAAAAGAGATCTTTGTGTCTTTAAAGAAACAAAATGACACAAACCCCATCCTTGTACAAAGGTATTGTTGAATTCTGGCATCAATATGCAGCTAGTTGCTCACTTTTCAGTACAGTTGTCTTCATGCCATTTGCAGCATTTGTCACTGACTTCTGCAGCAACTGGCCTTTACGGATGCAACTTCAGTCTCTTTCATTTTATAAATATATGTATGTATGTAAGTGATAGATACAGATATGTGCATGCGGACGTATGTAGTTACATAAAAATTACCTTCCAGTTACTGAATGTAGCATTGTAAGGCTACATGACTGAAAAAAAGTGTTTGGTGAAAGTTCTTTCACTGTTTAAATGTTACATTGAGGTGGGCAGACTTTAGAAGGAGTGTTCAATCCTCAAAGACAAAGTCAATTCATTAGGTAGCATCTTTACTTTTCTTTCCCAAGAGGACAGCAGTTTTGAAGGCTGCTTGCAGTTTTGGTATTTAACAACTGGGTTGTGTTTAAAAGTTCAACAGTAAAATTTCAATTCATTGCGTGTGAGTTCTTGGAGTGACCTGGCTTGAGTATGCCACTGGATTGTTAAAGATTTGAATACTTAATGATGGAAGCTTTCTTCTGCCTTTGTGTTTTCCTGTGGTGATGAGATGTTGATATATAATCCATCCAAGGAAAAAGCAGCTGAGTCTGAGATTGTGCAGCTTTTAGTATTGTTTATAGATGCCCACCCTGGCTTTAAATGAGGTAACTTGGGTATTTGTAGAAATCTTGCTGCAGCAGCACAAGGCTTACCATGGGTAATTTACTTTTTCAGAAGCAGGATAAATTATCCTCTGCGGAGCATCTTCTGGCCATGTCTGGGCAGATTCTCATACTCAGGCTTTCTCCTGTCAAGTTTGCTCAGATCCCTACGCCACATTGTAGTCTGTGGGATAGCTATAGCCCTTTGAACTGAATTTTTAGTAGAAACAAAACTGAATACTAGAAAAGTAGAGTTTTGAGTGACAGGCAAAAACCAGCAACTAAGGGGTTGTTGGCAATGAGTAGACACTGTAGGAAGCTTATCTAGTTTTACAGGAGGAGCCCATCTTTCTGATGGGCTTCTACATGGAATAGCTACTCTATGTGTGAAAGGCATAATGTAAAGCAAAATTCTGCCTCATTAGGGAAATGTTTGGCTAATATCTGACTGTCCTTTTTTTTGCCTACCTGGCAGTTTACTTTATGCAACCTTAGGGGAGATGGCTTGGGTCAGAACTGCAAATTGAGTAAACAGTTAAGGTTATGGAAGCTGAAAAAAAAGAAAAGAAAAAGGCAGAGAATAAAGCAGACATATTGCATCATGCTGCTAGTGCAGAGCTCTAGCTTGCAACCCACCCACCTTCTGGATTAGTATTCAGATTTAATGCTTTACATGTCTCACGGTTATTCTCTTCTGTGCATATTCTCAGCTATGCAATAATAACTATTAAACATGATCTATGCAACTGCATAATCAGCAGCTGAACTGAGTTTGTCCCACTACTGAAGACTAGGTCAATGTGCAAATATGCATACTGTTCCTACATTTATTCCTGTGATCTCAGCAGTTACTGTGTTGCTCTCTTGTTCTGGGCAGCCTGTATTTAAAAGATAAGCACTGCAAGGGGTGATTTAAGGTCTGAAGTAAAAGTTCTGGTGTTCTTCCAGGACATGCTTTTGTGATTTCTGTGGGCCAACATGGTGTTAATTGCTACTTCTTTAACAGCTCAGGTGAAAGAAAGACTGACATCAACTCTTCAGAACATTATCATTATTAAATTTCAGATGCTGCACAGCATCAATAATTACATTCAGATTTTCAACTCTTGTGGAATGGATCTTGAAATTAAATAAAATCCTAAATATCTTATGAAAGCAGAAACAGTTCTGGATGTGTTCTCTGACATGGGCATTCAAGTGTAGAAGGGCCTGATTCTCCCCTGCCTCCTGTCCACTCAGTTATTCGCATCTGTGTGGGAAGAGTGTATCCAATATTGCTGGGTAGCATTTAGTTTAATATCCATCTAAATGATTACAGTATGTGAGGCTGCAGAGGGTCAAGCTTGTGGTACTTAGATGGAAACCTAATATTTCTGTGACTCATCGTTCCACCTGCACAGCTGTCAGGTTGAAACATATTTCTTTGTGAGATATTTCTTTACTGCCTCTAAAATTAGAAAAAAAATGTGTTAAATGTCAGAAGGTTGTAGAATAACTTCACTAAAAAGTTCAGGGTGAGTCACAGTTCTTTTGCTTTGGCATGCTATCTCTAGTCTAAAGGCTTGTCTACACAAAGGAGTTTGTCCTGTACTGAATTGCTTTGAATAAAAGAGTCTCGTCTGCACTGGGCAATTCACTCATAACATAGTAACTGATGCCATACTGTGTTGGTTGGAAGCAGCAGTTAACTGCATCTTGTGATTTACTATTGCATGCTAATGTTTGCCTGTATTGCATGGAGCTTTAGCAGGCTTCCATTTGCTCTCACACGTTGCTCAGGCCACAAGGTCTGCTACCTGTGTGCCTGTAGCTGCTCTTTAACTACACAGATAGAGCATTTGTTTCCTGTTTTTGAATGCTGGGGAGCAGTGATGTTCAGTTCCTTCACACTTTCAGGCTCTAGCAATCTATACAATTACCACGGTTTTGTTTTCCAGTCTTCTTTTCCAGTCTGCATCCAACTGGTGCAACAAAAAAGAAGAAGAGAAGTTGGGAAGACAGAGAAGTTGGGAAGACAGAGAAGTTGGGAAGAGAAGTGTTTCCCCGAAATCCAGACATCGTAATGTGATGAGGATGCTAATGTTGGGATGGTGAAACAGAGTCATGACCTCAGTATGTGGTGCTGTGTCAGAAATCATGAGTGTGAAAACATCTTGGAGTAAAACTAGACACCTACTTTTTTGGGGAGCTGGAGCAGTGAAGGGTTCAAATTCTGCTGATGAGTAATTAGTACAGTTTTAACACAAGGCTCTAGTAATCAATTATTTCACCTTTGGCATTGCTGGTGCTCAAAATAAAGACAAGGACTATGGGTGAGGTAATGATTTTAGGGTAAGATTATCTGGTAGTTGGGAGGCAGCCAGCACCCTAAAATCTTGTCCATGTCATAGCCCCACAAGGCTGCCAGCAGGCTGGCAGAGGGACCAGTAAGCATTGTGGCACTGGCTTCTGCTGTAAGTCAGTCCTACAGTGAAAATCACTGATTCTTCAGTTTTCTTCCTGAAGCCAGAAGCAAACTGGATGGCCCTGTAGCATGCCAGGCACAGCACCTTTCATGCTGGCTTTCCCCCTTCTTCCTCCCAGCAAGTCCTGCCTGGCTGTACATTGCGTGCAGAAGCTAGCTGTGCTGGCGCTAATCAAAGGAAATCTTATAATAGAAATGTGTTTGTTGAGGGCATGTCATTCTATATTTCTGTAATAAAATATGTGGTACATAATGTATTTTAATTATGCCGGAAATTAATTCAATTAATCAGTACAAGTCCACACGCCCCCTCCTTCCTAATATCCTATGCTCCAACAATAAGGAAACTCAGATAGGAAAATTGCACATTGTTGTTAACAAGACACTGACACTGTTAACCTTTAGTATGCTGAGCACTCACTGAAAAGCAGCATTTATTGAATAGGGGCCTCTGAGTATGTTAAAGAATGAGATTCTTAGACTCATAAAGTGCTCGAGACCAGGGTGCTTTCCCTTTCACGTTAGGCAAGCTGGCTGTCTCCTTCAGAATGTCAGGGGAGGAACATTTCAGTGACTTGTAGCAGCTGACTCCAGTCTTGCTCATTTATTTGGGAGAGTCTCATGCAATATTTTTTCCTTGCTTGTCCGGGTCTTAACCTGTGACAGATGACCAGTATGTTACATCTATTCACTTGGATTTTGTGGGTAGGCACTTTTTTCACTTCGCTGACTGAAGACACAGGCCAGGGATGTGCCCTCTAGTATTAATGGATCTGCATGCAATTAATTACTTGTTTGCCTGTCTTCAGCGTCTGTCACTCCTAATAGCACCGTCAATAAATATCTTGGCCATGTACTTTTTAAAGCTATGGCCACAGGTCCATTAATGTGAAATGGAGTTTGAAAGAGTAGCCATCCAACATGCCCTGAGTTCAGCATGACAGCTACCCACCTGACTAATAGTGTGAGAACTAGAAACTTCTTCTTATTGTGGATGCTGGCAAACCCAGGTGTTCAAAGGAATTGCCTATTTCTTTTGCTTAAAATACAATATTCTGAGAATTAAGAAGAGGAAGTATTCAGTGAACATCTCAAGTGACATATAGCTCAAGGTATGAGATGGTTTCTGAGAGACAGGAGGCAAGACCAGAGATGCTAGAAGCCTGTCTGAGATGGATGAAGTAATAGGGAAGATTTTTTTCTGGAACAAGGAGAGGAGAAATAATAACCCTCAGTGACAGGGAAACCACTGGAGACAGTATGGACCACCAAAGCAGATGCTGGGGATGAACAGGCAGATCTTCTTGCTAGAAGGTATGTTCTGTGGAGTTGCTCTTCCAGTGAAGTAAAGCAAACTTTTATTGGGACATGGACTCAGGAAAATGTCTCATTCTGAACTCCAGTAGCCCATAGCCAGAATCTTGAATTTTTTGTACATCTTTTCTTAAGGTAAGTCATGGCACAGCCTCTTATGTAGCTGTCCTGTACAAAGTTACATAAGGCAGTTTAATTGCCATTATCACCAGTTTACAGATAACTATCCTTCTGCCTCAGTTTCCTTTCTGGTAAAACCTTTAGCTGTACGCTTTAATAAAGGCTTTTTGGCACCCATAGCTGTGGATGAATGACAAAGACCGTATGGGATGTCTGGGAGTTAGCACAATAAACAATAAGCCTCCCAAGTCTCGTGTGTCTGTCGTACTGGCTTCTCTTTGTGATGCACTAAGGGAGTGCTGTAAGACTAAGGCATGTCTGTCTGACCTTCTGGGTGGTCTGAAGGGATACTTGGATGGCACAGAAACACTTTATACTTACTTTGCAGTATAATTATTTTTCACTACTTGTAATGTTCCTACACATCGGGGACTTCCTTCCCAGCAAGTGCTTACTTGGAGCTGTGAGTCAAAAGATGCAGTAAGTTATAAGCTGCTGCAGGGTTATATTGTAGGTGCCTGAATCAATAAAAGCTTATTACACATTTGTCTCTCTGTCTGCAAAGCAGCCAGATGAAGATGGCTTTCTGTGGGGCACTTCCCACATCTTTTATCTACTTCTTGTTTAGAGGTGTTGGGCTTTTCCTGGGCGAGCAGAGTGAGATCTGCCTTGGATGCTCTGAACTCAAGCCTCATATTTATGGCTTCCTCATCTTTGGTTTGAGATAGAGTGAAGGGTTTCTGTTTGAACTACACAGAGGAAAATACTGCACAACCTTTTCCATCTGATGTATCATTAACTTAATTCTGTCTAATCACAGCAATAGCTAGGTAGCTTTTTTTTTTTTTTCTGGAGGAAAACAGCCACTTTTCTGATAAAGAGGTCATTTAATAAATGGGTTAATGGTTAATGAGTTCTGACTCGTATTAGATAAGGGATAAGGACAGCAAACAAAGCATAAACCTCTCCAATTTCATAGCAGTTAATAGAACTCCACAATCATTCAATAAGTTGTATTACAAGTCACAGACAAGCTTTTTTAGTTCTGTATGATTCTTACTGAGCAATTTATTTTGTTTTCATCAACCTAGACAAACATCAAACAGCAATAAAACATTAATTCAGTGTTAAGTTTAAACATGGCAGAACATAAATGCAACTTCAGTGATCAAAGAAGCCCATGGGAGTGGCAGGTCAATTAGCCTGTTAATACTTGCTGTTATGACAGGGATCAAATTTTCAAGATTGATGTATATCACACATAGTGTACCCAAGGATTATACAAACAGCATTGAACAGCAAAGCCAGAAGGTGAGCAAGGGACAGGATCTGAAACTCATTGGAAACTTTTCTTTCATAATTTTTTTTTAATTTTATCTAAAGATTTGTGAAAAACCAGGAAGCTGAAACAGAAAAGCAGTTTTTTAAAGGTATTTGATCTGGAAGTAGCTGACTAATATACCTGTTCTGACTATCACGCTTTCACCTTCCACTTGTGAACAGTTAGAGAGATTTGTATTATTGTTGCTCTACTAGGATCATGATTTTTCTGCCCTGAAATCTTTTTAAATGATATTCAGCTTGCTCTCTGACGCTCCTACTTACAAAAGTTTGTTCCTTTTTTTAAAAAAAAGAAAAAAATACCTACCATAACTACTTCTTTCTGGCTGCCTAGTTTGAATGAAAAATATCAAGGACATGTCAAAATGCATAGTTTCAGCACAGGTGTTAACCTCTGTGTAATAGTTTATCCTAACATACCTACTGTAATATAAATACTGAAATCCGTTATATTACTGCATCTGACTTGGGTGTAGGGAAAAAGAATAAGTTTCTGAATTAAGTTTCCTTAAGGAATTTTGATGTCTGAATTTGTTGCACTGTTTTCAAACAACGTTACTGGTGTCACTGTTGGCTATCTGAGTTATGATTTGCTATGATGCTGAAAACACAAACCAAGTTAAAATGGTTAGGAATGAGTGCTAGGACAAGAGGAAATTGCCTCAAGTTGTGCCAGGGGAGGCTTGGATTGGATATTAGGAAAAAATTCTTCACCAGAAGGGTTGTCAAGCATTGGAACAGACTGCCCAGGAAGGTGGTTGAGTCACCATGCCTGGAGGTATTTAAAAGATGTGTAGATGTGGTGCTTAGGGACATGGCTTAGTGGCAGACTTGGCAGTGTTAGGTTTATTGCTCAGCTCGATGATCTTAAAAGTCTTTTCTGACCTAAATTATTCTATGATTCTACGAAAATCAAATGATACGTCCAACAGTAGGAGGATTTTTTTTTCCTGCCTCCTTTCTTGTTGTTTTTGTTTTGAATATAATTGAAGATTCCTGTCAAGAAAAAGTTGGTGGTTTTGATGTTTTGTTTTTGATTTTTTTTTTTTTTAAAATGCATTTTTATCCCTTTTGAACTTGACTCTGCAGTCCTGCAATAGTACAGCTCTGCTGCTCAGTGAAGAAGGATAACATACCAAGGACAATTTTTCTAGTTTTCCCTTGTGTTGCCCAAGGGCAATTGACTTAGTGTGTCCAAACAAAGATGATTGACTTACTGTTTGGTAAAGGACTTTTGACCTTTATATTTTCCTTGTTGTCCAGCTACCCCAGGGTTGTCCTGCCTCAGACATGACTTTTGAGGTGCTCATACCATCCTGGAAGACAATGATAAGATATAATGCTACTGACTCTTTTGTCACAGGAGGCAAAAAGAGTATAACACAACTGGGATAGGACCGGCACGTCTATGCAGTTATGTTACAAGCCCCATGTATGTAGAATATCCTATATGATTTATTTGTAAAACAAAATATTTGTTAGGGAGTCCAGCTATTGTGAAGCATATTGTGTCTTTAACTTTTTGGGTTTTTTTTTGTGAATGTTGTGCTTATTTGTCTATCTGTCTGCCTGTTGGAAGGTTCATGGCACTGAATGAAACATGCAACTCAAACCTACACCAGAATAATTAAATTTATTCACTCAATGCAAGTCACATAAAATGAGTTTGTGGCTTTATTTTCCATTTTACATAAGGAAATAAAGTGTGTTATTTGTAGTTCACTTCTTTCTGGTGTCATCTCTGTTCTTAGAACTGAAAAAGAGGAGGCTTTAGTTCTGTTCTCCTGGCTTCACTAAAGCAAAAATCAGTCAGGAAAATCTATTAAGCGTTCAGCCTGATTTCTACAGTGAAACATGTCAAATATATTAATGGCTAGGGATGAGTTATTTTTGTTATTGTGACAGTTCTGTGTCCTTCAGGGAGGAGGATGGCAATGCTGTAGAGCGGATGGGCAAGCCAAACCATGAAGGGACAAAGCTGTTTGTGTGGTAAGGCATCTCTTTCATGATATAAGTTGCAGCATCTCTTATGAGGTGAGCTGCTCTGCTGCTGTTCTTCTCATATCCTTCACTCACATGCCTCCCCTATATTTGAGAAGAATCTCTGTTGCCTTCTGTTACTCCTTACCAACAATAAATATGTCAGTGATTAAGACAGTTTCACCAGAGCGACTGGAGTCCAGATGAAGTTGGTCAATGTCAAGCATATCTCTAAAAGCATTTATGCAATAGAACATTTATTAGAAATTCATTTGGAATAAGTAAATGTTAATTTAAAATAGGCTAATTAAAATCACCTTTAATTCCTGTGTAGATTATGCCATTCAGAAATAATAAAGCCGCACTGTATCTGTATTAATTCACTTTAAGACTAAATAAAGATAAATCTTCTGGTGTTTGATTCTAAGGAACTTGATTCAGTACCATTTGTGTCAGATATCAGAGGTAAAAGCTATAAATACAGCCCAGTGCTGTTCTACAGCATCCTGCTGAAGTGCACTGTCTTAAACTATCCGGCGTTCACTAGTCCCTGGGCTGGCTTGGTTTTAGGGTAGTGTAGAGCAGTTTGGGGCATATTAGCAATTACTCACAGCTGCTTATGACTTTTCTGGCATACAGATGTGTTGACTGTGTTCCTGTACGGGCAGAGGGAATAGACACTTTCTAAATAACTCTACCTGCTAACTGGTAATTGTCTTCAAAAGAAGGACTCCTATGAATTTTTTTACCTTTTCAGTATACAGACAATATGAAAGAGCAGGAGCAGACCAAGAACTGCTTCTAGAGCACCCATCCACTTGACCAAATGTAGTCATACAGTTTTTAAAAAAGAATACATGCACAGGTTGAAAAACTTCTCCTGGGACTACTTCATATCTCTTCAGGTAAACCTGAAAGTTCAGCCAAGGACCATCTCTCCCCATTGTGATTTATTATTGCAGCCATTGCTGGCAGGTTTGGGGAAGAATCTAGATAATAAAAACTAGAAATGCAGAAGTAAAAAATTTGCTCTTGCCCATCCCTTTTTGTAATTCTTATCCAAATAAAAAGAAAATACACTTTGAAGCCAGCATTTGAGGTGTTCCGATCATATCAGATGCAAGCCACAACACCAGATGCTTCTGAAGACATTTATTG
The DNA here is from genome assembly GCA_011801015.1 of Ardeotis arabs. Taxonomy (NCBI): domain Eukaryota; kingdom Metazoa; phylum Chordata; class Aves; order Otidiformes; family Otididae; genus Ardeotis; species Ardeotis arabs. The sequence continues at coordinate 42,511 of JAAGAY010146565.1, read as the reverse complement.
GCAGACACTCAAGTGAATCATAAAACTAGATTAGTAAAGAATAACAACCAAATAAAACCAGAAATAGCAACTCTCAGGGCAAGGTGCACTTAAAAAGTCTTAATTTGGATGGATCATATCCAAGAGAAGTCGTAATATGGCTGCTTGCAAAAGTATATGTCTTCATCATCCAATAGAAACAGATTTCAGGTGTTGTGCAAGTGTTAACACTCTCTTTGTTTCTGTTTTTCGCGTTTGTTATCTACTTTGGCTGCTGTAGCCCTGTCTCAGGGTTGTTTCATTCTCAGTTGGTTCAACACAAATTTCAGATACTATATGTCTGTTTACGTAGAAGTATTGTCAGTTTGATGTCAAAGCTAAACAGGATCTTCCTGGATTTGTCTAAACCATAGATGCTAAACCAAGATGAAGGGAATTGTGTTAAAGAGCAGAGAGAGGTGCGTGCTATACTCGCTCCTACTATGCCAGCTACGGCAGAGCAGAAGGCGAGATGCAGCAAAGGGCACTGGTGGTAGGTCTCATAGGTCTCATGTGGGTCAGGCAGTACGGCTGAGAAGATGGACAAGACCTCAGCTCAGGACTGAGTATACCACTCCCCTCCTTGTCTATGTGAAGTCTGAGGCCCAGGGAAAATGTTGAAGGTGATTTAAACTGAGGTCTTTGCTTTGGGTCTGAAACAGAGTAAATGTGCTTACACTACTGCCTGTAGGTGGTAAGTGTTCCAGGCAACAGTGTTCTTCTACTGCTTTCCAGCAGAAACATGACACCCGATTGTAAGAGTGTGTACAGATTTAGCACATACTAATGCACCAAATGTTGACACAAAATTGCTGGTTTGGGAGGTATGCCATGAAGGAGCTTAATTATACAGACAGTGTAATTATACAGCTGTTACAGATATGCCTGTAAAGCACAGTTTACAACAGAGACCTTCAAACATATGCTGCAGCTCTTTTTCTCTTTTTACCTTCTGAATGGAAGGCAGTATGGACTAATCTTGCAATTTTAAATGTTGGGGAAAGCATTTATCTCTTTTATTTGTCCATTTATTTGGCTTGTATACTTACTCATTTAACTGATTTTGGTGGAAAGGAGACATCCAGAGTGGCAGATAAAACATTTATTAAAGTATATTTCCACAGCATGGTGCACAGAGGCCTTAAGGAAAGGCTATAAATGTTAAGTACCAGTTTGTAGTATAAGTCTTATAGCCTCTATTTCCTTTCTGATGCGACTGCCTGCAGTGAGAGAAGGCTCAGACAATAGTATTAAGCAGTGATAATCTGAGTTTTCTGAAGCAAAAATCATGGATTCTTCTGATTTAAGCTCTTGCAAGCTAAGGAGAAATGTCCGTTAGCTGTAAGAGTAATAAGGGCTTTTTTCATTTGTAGGTCTGATTCTGAGAAGCCATTCATCTGTGGGTCTGCTACTCTTTCCACTTCAGGCAGTAGAAAAGTACTCTTTTCCAGTACAACTTCCATCTATTCCAGAAAGTTGTGCAGTGGATATGTGTATCAGGCTAAACAGTGGACCATGTGTCATTAAAATTGAAGCCAGGAATGTGCTTGAGGAAGTGTTAAGATTCCTAATTTTACACGGGTAAAATCCCTTAGAACAAGGGATGATCTGATCCCAGTGTACCAGTTGCAGTTTAGGAAAAAAATAAAAAGAGGGGTTAGAGGGTGCCAATTTCTGGTCTTCTCCTAGTAATGACTTGCACTGCTGTTTAAAAGGGTATTTTTGAAGGCAATTGATCCACAGTGTATCTCAATGTAATCCCCTGTGAGTAAGTGAAACCAACACATTTCTCAAGTTTTATTCCCTCCATTTCTCTCCCAGCTAAAGCATCTGAAGGCAATTGACGCTTGAGCAGACTGCCTAGGAGAACACAGCATTTAATCGTTATGCTGAAGGGACAAACGCAAGAACAAACAATTAGATAAAAAGGGGTTGAAATTCTGGCAGAGAGGCTCAGATTTGCTATGTATAAATATACCAGCTGTCATTAATTTAGTTGCATTATCTTTTAATTGCAGATGTTTAGGGATGGGTTTTCTAAATTATAGGAAAGAAAAGCATTTCTACTAGAAAAAACAAAAGTTATCAGAAGAAATATAATTGCTGGTGTGATAAAAGCTTTTGATACTCAAATATCTGACAGAGTAACAGGAAAAGTAGAAAATTTTCACAAATATATTTAACTGAAGAAAAGAGTGAACACAATGACACAAACCAATGTATTTCCAGTTATGTTGCCTCTGAACTGGAAATGCTTAAGAACAAGTGTTTGGACTGAATGAATATTGTCTAGTGACATACTGATACTCAATCATGAGTTGTTCATTAACTGTGTTACTATCACTAGTAATAACTAGTTAGCACTATGAAAGCTGTAACGGGATAGTTTGGTTAATGTATGCAGCTCCTAACAGTTTTATAAGTCATTCCTGCAAGCAGATCAAAGCAGACAGAAGAGTAACATACCCACACATAACTTTAAAATGTTTTTTCCTGTTTCTTAGTTATTGGCAATGTGACCTCCAGCTGTGGTAAAATGTCTGATGGATTTAAAACCTTTTTGGTTGCTATTTTCGCTCTATACATGATCTTAAAGAAAAGCAAAGCCTACACTTAAAATCGAATATCCTTTAAAAAAACCCAGGTACAAATGGTAAGTGCAAGTGTCAAACTAGCAGTATGTCTACAAGTATACTCAAACTCAGGCTAAGTAGAAGCACAGACCTCCTGGGGGCTAATTTGCTCTGTTTCAAGGTGTTTAGGCTGTATCTGATACTGACTGAACCAGCTTATCTAGAGCTAGTTTGGGGATCTTGAGCAATATGCTAGCATGCAATATAGGTAAACTATTAGTTTAAGATTTATGCTAGTTATTTTATGCTAATTCTTTAGAAAGGCTGATAAATCTGTAAGTATAGATTATGGTTAGGGCCGCCCTGGATCATGGGTCTCCCAAGATTCATTTGCTGATGAGTGTCCACTGGCCCACCTTTCTACCACAGATAGAAGTTGTACTGGAAAAAATTACTTTTACTAGTAATATCAGCTATCATGGCATACAGATTTTTACGATGGTAGAACTGCCTTTACCATTTCACGTAAAGCTATGAAAAAAATCAGAAATAAAGGACTGGCAAAAACTTTTCATTTTTCCTTTGCCCCATTGACATTTTTAAATGAAGACTCATACAAGAGAGGCTAAGAGACAGAGGTTGAGTCCTCAAGTGTTGTTCAGTGCCCTCAGTCCTGCAAACATGTAAGAAGTGTTTATCATATTACATTTACCATGTTAAATATGAGTTAGTGGAGCTTATGCAAAGTGAAGTGAAAGGAATCAGATTGCAAGTATGAGCTCACCACGTCTGCTATACTTTTCCCATGACAGAATCTATGTGCAGTAGTAGGAACTTCATATGAAAGCCTTAGGGACAGTATACTGCTTCTGTGCATGGGGATACAGTGTGCTTTCAAGCTGAACACGAGAGGCTTGTAACCAGACATAGTGTGTTGAGCTTGATGTTTTACCTCTGGCAAAAGGGAATGCTAATGCAATTGGACTCTTGTGACCATCTCCACATGGTGTGTGCTGTGCCATGTAGATATATGAGCTCTCTTAGGGCAAGACTGGAGTGTTCCAGCATTTTTCATGTGGTACTGTGTTGACATAGATCAGCAGAGGAATGACGAGATTGCTGAAGAACAAAAGCTGAAAGAACTAATCTACCTCTTCAGGCACCTTCTAGCTGGAAACTTTAAAATGGAAACATCACCAAGGAAGACTGTGTCTGTTTGGATCCTATACAGTACAGAGATATATTTGCTCAGGATACTCCAGAGAGGGGATCTAAATTTGCTGTTCAGAGTTGATAGCATTTTCTAAACAGAGCTTGTTTGTGTCTTCCTCCCTGAAACTTCTTGTGAGGGGAAAAAAAATAGGTTTTGTAGGTAATTTTAAATTCCTTTTGCTTTTTTTTCTTCTTCACTAAATTAGACAGGCAAAGTCCAGAATCTTCATATTTTCTTTTTTTTCTTTGTCTTTTTTACCTCTGTAGTTTTATTTGACAAAAATTTCAAAGTAATAGAATGGAATTGCTAAAAAAGCTGTGAACTTACATAACTTTTTTGTATTTTTTTCCTTTTCTACTTGAAATTCTCCTAGAGGTAAAAAAAACCCAAAAACATGGTGAAAAGAACCAAAATACACTCCACTGCTTGGTGGAAAACAACCATCCAACATGGAAATAGAAAATTTCCAGCTTTTGAAAACTGAATTGAGGTGAAAGGTTTAATTCTAAGTAAACTGAATGCTTTAGTCTTATTATGATTTTCCTATAATTACTTAAGATAGTTGAATAAAACTTTCCTGGGGGAAAGAAAAGGAGAGAAATGTATTTATTTTATCAGTTCCAGCCTTTAAGGAGCATTCCTTTAAGATCATGGTTCTCCTTTTCTCCTAGGTTTCTTAGAGTACCTAGTGGAAATAATGAAGAAATAAAATCCATGAAGAGTGACTTAATGGTACCTGCTGGCATTTGTTATTTGTTCTGTCTGAGTCTTTGCAGAAAGTAAAATCCAAATTAAGAGTACAGCTGTGTCAGCAATTTCTATTGCAAACACAGCAAAGAATTTGTTTATGAAAAGTGGCAGGCTTTTATATATTTGAATCTATTTAAGTTTCCTGCTTAAAACCAGCTTTGAGAGACTGGCTGCTGTTGTGCTTTGGTCAGGTAGCAAATTATGGTCTACTGCAGGTTGCTTAGACCTTAGTCTCCCACTGAGAGAAAGAAGTATCTTTCAGATTCACGGGAGTTACCGGAAAACTTTATGAGACACAGTGACATTTTATTTCTCTTCAATTCTCTTCTATTTCTCTTTCCACCCTGTGGAAAAGGAGCACATGCTGGAGCAGTTCATGGACTGTAGCCCATGGGAGGGATCCCACGATGGAGCAGGGGAGGAATGTGAGGAGTTCTTCCCCTGAGGAGGAAGGAGCGACATAAAACGACAAGTAATGAACTGACCACAATCCCCGTTCCCTATTCCCCGCTGTGCCACTCATGGAAGGGGGAAGGAGCGAAAGTTAATTGGAAATGAAGTTAAGCCTGGGAAGAGGGGAGCCATGGGGGAAATTTTTTTTTGTTCTCTCTCATTATCCTGCTTTGTTTTTATTAATAATAAATGGAAATAATTTTCCCCGAGTAGAGTCTGTTTTGCCCATGAGGGTAACTTGAGTGATCTCTCCCTGTACTTAACTCAAACCTCGAGCTTTTTGTTATATTATCTCTCCCTCATTCCCTCGGGGAGTGGGGAGAGTGAGTGAGAGAATGCATGCCTTGGTCCTGAGCCGGGCTAAATTATGACTGTCCTTTTGGTGCCCAGTGTAGGGTTGAGGAATTTGGGATAAAGATACTAAGTGAGAGCAGTAACAGGCAAAACACGGTTTGAACTCTGCTAGAGAGTGAAATGAATGTGGGGAATTTATGTTGTTCTAATTGTGGTGAAGGGACAACGGGTGGATTGTGTGTAAATTATCCAGTTTTCATTTGGTGTTGTGATTATATTATTTTGATTTTGATGTAGGGAATTCTTTTTTGTTGTTGTGTGTGTATTTGAAGGATAATTCTTAACTACGTGATTCGTAGACGCAAGGGGTGGAAGAAATACACACAATTACACACAATCCACCCCTCATCCCTTCACTAGGAGAAAACTACTGGTGACCTTATCATGTATTTTATTTTAGAAAAAAACATCTTCTACAAACAGAAACTTCATGCTGAATGTTTATTACAAAATGACATGGTTTGCCTTGAGACATGCTTTCTTTTTCTCTTTGTTGTAGTACGGTCATAATTCTGACCAAGTCTCCTGTAGATCTGAGATGTTTTACAAATGAAATAGTTTTTTGGCTGTTTACTAGTAACTTCATTTGTCATGGTTAAGGCAGATGAGATGTTCAAGCTGATTCTTATTACATCCTATGGGATTCAATCTAGAGCTAGACTGAGACTTTATATGTAGGCTCTGAGAATGAGACAGTATGTAAACACACCACTTGGAGAGGAACTCCGGGAAAAAAACAGTAACTATGAATGGATCCTATGCACTCTTGGGGAACAGTCTGCTGGATACTGTTCACCCTTCCTGCAAAATCTCCACTCTATTGCAGAATGCTTTGCAGATTCAAATCTTTGAATGATTCAGGTGAGAAATAGGAGAAGGGAAAGGCAGAGAACAAAATATATTTGCCAATGAGACTTAGGGAGAAGAAAAATAAAGTAATAAGGTACAGTTAGGTTATTCCAGATGGGAAGAGACAAGGAGTATACGAGCCTCACTGGAACAGAGAGAAACAAGAAAGGCTTTTTATTGCCTCACGGGCACCAGTGCAGAGCAACTGGCTTTCCTCCTACTGACTTAATGCTTTTTTATGCTGTCATGGTATAAGCGCAGTTGGCAATCTAAAGTGCAGAAACATGGCAAATTTGGTCCAATGTGTGGAAGGATTTGAGCACCCACTGAGAAAAAGAACTTAGTTGCCTTATGGTGGGGCAGGAGCAAGAGGCAAATAACTTGTTCCTTCCCCTGGAACTCCATTTATTGGTAGGATAGGAAAAAAATGGGAAGAAGTATCTGTAGGTCTTAATGAAATGTACTTACTCTCCCGCTGTGTTCCTGTGCATCTTCTTCCCCTCCTCCAGCTGGCTGGCAGATATATTTGTTTCTTTCATTATGCAAAGGCTGAAAGTTGTATGCATCTGATATTGTTTGAGTTACAACTGTACTTCACTGGTGACTCCTCTGAAATCTCCACATTTTCATAAACATTATTTCTGTAGAGATAAACATATTTTGTTTGAGCTGCTTGACTTGGTTAAAAATAATCACTTTTAGACATCAAAGAAGAAAAAAGGGTTTGAAGGGTTGTTTGAAAATCTCAGTGAGAAAGGCTTCTGTTACTGAGATGTATGTAGCTGATAAGTGTGTATATTCTTTGTAGCTTCATAGTTTAGTAAATAAAATGCCAGACTACTTAGCTACTCTGCAAAAAGATCTGCCTTTACAGCTGACTAATTTAGTTCATTGATTCCCCTCTTCTCCTACCTCCATCTTTTTCTCACAGGTTATATTTTCATTGCTTAATCTCTGTGTTTCAGACCTTTGATATATCATCATTAAAAAACCCACCTAATTTTTAAAGGAAAGCTTTTCCATTTTAGGGTCAAATTCTAGAAGTTCTAAAATAATAACAGACAGGATATAAACCAGTGGATAAATGAGTGTAGACTTAAGATTTTGGTCCTAAATTTATTTCACTGATTACAGCAGGAAACCATGAGTGGAGGCTGATTGCTTGAGAAGCTCCACAGTCTGGCTCACTACCTTATTTCCCTGGTATAGGCAATAATAATATATCTGCTCTGCTTGTATTTCTATAGCATAATTCTCTACACGTTTCTTGTGGACTGGCCCGTTCTTTTGTAATCCCAGTCTAGAGCTTGCTCCTTTCTCTCACAATTGGGCTGGGGCGGGGGAGCGAGAAGGGAGGGGATGTTTGAAGCTTTTTGATTGTTTTCTTAAAGAATGAGTGCGTGTAAGTACAAGGGCTGAATAATTTGCCCAGAATGTGAGAGGTGTGTAGTTACCTTCTTCGCAAAAAGAGGTTGAAATCAAACCCTCTTGGAAAAAGGATTTTCCCTTATATGGCTCTTGTTCTTTGGATTGCACTGTACTGTGCAGAAGGATTTGGTGACTGCAGAATGTAGTATTAGGGCATGGAGCAGCCAGGTTTCCGAGTAAAGTATCAGAGGCTGAGTAGAGTAAAACTAGGCCTACAGTTTAAATAAGAAACTTGGACAGTATTATTTTCAGTACATTAGTGCATTCTTCCTCTAAATTCTTTCACAGTGGGTTATATGAGTTTATTGACCTATCCATCAGTACACTTGGGAGTACGTTTCTTGCAGTCTGCCCCTGTTGTGCTGTGCAGTTTGCAACATTGAGCACTTGATGTTGCACAGCCTTGTAAGTGAAAACAGCCATCTTCAAGAATTGTTCTAGGATAATGGCTGAGAGGTGAAGCACTGCAGTGTAGCAGTGATGCAGGCATGCAGATATGGAAAGGATCTCAAGGGATACAAGTTTCAAATGGAAGAGCTCAGCCTGTTTAGAGAAAATGCCATGATCTTGTGGGCTGCCGTGTTTTGAGCAGGCACTGCCTAGAACTGCACTATACTGGCATGTAATGGGCCATGTCAAAAGCCATCCTTAACTCTTGCTACTTCTGAATTAGGGTATGAAGAGCTCTTCAACAGTCACGTACAATAAGATCTTAAGATGTGCTGGTGGTCTGCAATTCCCTTAAAAACAGAAGGATGAGATCCTCAGCATCACTCTGGATTTTGTTTCTGAGTAAAGAAGAGTTTGGTAATTCCAGAGGGAAGATGTCTCAAACTTTTTATCCTTTGAACTTGAGTCAGTAGCAAACAGTTCTATTTTGCCACTTTGCCCATGCTGAAAATCCTTTAACCTTTTAATACAAGGCCAGATGTAAGATTTTCATGTGAATGCTGTCACAGACACTGGGAAAATACAATTACTCCTATTTATTTAACTTCTTTAATTTATGATCTGACATTTTTCATCTACACTCAAAGCCAAGATTCTTTTGCAGTCTTAAAGCACTTTATATTTTTTTTATATGAGCGAAGACATTTTATGGAATGCCTTGAGGTTTTACAGATTGTTTTATATTAATATCAAGAAATTATTCAGAAAGGAGGACTTACTACAAAAATTCTCACTGGAGGGAAAACTTATTGGAGTTTAAGTATCTGCTAAATTTGCTCAAGACTTTGGTTTGTCTTTTATTTGTCCTGAAATTGTCTTTCCTATAGATGCTGAAAAATCCCCTAGTACTTTATTTGGCACAAGAAAAAAACCCTTTGTGCAATCCCCCAAACCCATTCTCAAAACTCAGAGACTTAAATGGGTTTATGCCATCTGTTCCTCTTCACTTTGGCAGCTCTGACTTGACATCTGGTAGTTACAGAACTAAGTGTGAGCTTGTAATTGGAATTCAGGGATCATGACAGAGATCTCATGTTCCTTGTTTTAATAAAACTTTCCCATGCTATGTGATGTTGCAGAGATGCTATCTGAGTATTACTGTATCCAACACTTCTATGTTTTTGATGACTCATCTAGAGCATGTAGAAAGAAGCAGGTTTACAATGATTTTTTACTTCTTTCATTTGTGAATAGAGTATACTTTAATGTTGACACTAGAGCTATTTTTGTTGGTGTTATAGCCTCACTATTTCTATAATCTTTCTCTGGATAAACAGGCAATATGACTTCTTCCATTGGGAGAGTTCTTAGCCAAAGGACAACAAGATTAACCCCTGAGGAGGTACTGTGTTCATTTGTACTACAAAAAATGGCTGAGAGCCTCAAGAGTAAAGAACAAAGTATTCGGAGATTGGCAGTGTTATGAACTATGAAATTGAACTCAGTTGCCAATGGGGAAGGGAGAGGAGAGAAAAATAAGGACAGGCAGAAATTGATCAAAGGATGAAGTTAGCTTGTAGGAGAGGTAGAAAGGAGAAGGTATATGTAGGAGAGACCAGAGAATCAGTTAAGGAATTGTGCTTCATTTATTCTTTTTTTCTATAGGTATGGCTCTCCCAATCCAGTCAGGATTTCTGTCTGTACACTTTCTGATGGACCCTTTTCGTTCATTTGCCCTTGTTTTCTCTGCTTCAGCAGTGGAAATCATTTAGGGAGTATACCCTTACTTCAGTGAAGAGACAGCGATTTGGCTTTTTGCTTCAGTTAGCAGCTTGAGCTCAGTTCTGCAGGGGATCCTGAGAATGAGCTTGAGCAGCTGAATTTGACTGAAAACTCAGGTTAATGTGCTTCTGCTGCCATTTAATTACACGCTGTTTAAGATAGTTAAAAATTTCTAAGAAATTCTTCCCACTCCCTCATCCCTCACTCCTCATGTCCCTGTACCCCTTTCCAGTCAGTGAAACTAAACTAAAATGCCCTCTTAAAGGGAAGGTACAATCATAGAATCATAGAATTGCTAGGGTTGGAAGGGACCTTGTCGTAGTTCAGCCCGGATCGGGACCAGACTACGCAGTCTCTCTCTCACTCCCCCCACCCTCCAAGAGAACAGGGGGAGATAATAGAAGAAAAAACGGCTCGAGGTTTGAGATAAGGACAGGGAGAAATCCTTAAAGTTACCGTCACGGGCAAAA
>JAAGAY010146565.1:0-32211 GCA_011801015.1 Ardeotis arabs | reverse complement strand
TTGGTGTTTGCAGCTGTTTCTATCAAAAGAAAAGTTCGTTCTTCACAACAGGCTGGCAGACGCCTCTCAGGATCTTTTCACATCATCCATCTCATCTCCTCTCCACTTCTTGCAGCCGGGCTGGGCTGAGTTGGGCCCAGTCGGCCGCCTGGCGGGAGGCCAGAGGGTGAGGTCTGCAAGGCCAGTGAGGCCTGCGCCTCCCCCTCTGGGCCTCTGCCCCCGCTCAGCTTCTTCACATCTTGTCTTCTCCCCTTTTTTTCTGTTTTCTCCTTCTTAAATACGTTATCGCAGAGGCGTTATCATGGGACATTCTGCTACCAATCGACTCGGCCTTGGCCAGCAGCAGGTCTGCCCTAGGCCCAGCTGAGTCCACTAAACAAAGGGGAGCAACTTCTAGCAGTTTCCTACAGAAGCTTCCACCTTAGGCCCCCCCTCACTAAACAAAACCACAACAGACCTTTAAAAAAGGCCATCTAGGTTGCCCTGTTCAACCTCACCTTGAAAGTTTCCAGACAGGGTGTCGTGTTTAGTCCTGCTTGGGACTAAGCTACGCAGTCTCTCACTCACTCTCCTCACCCTCCAAGAGAATGAAGGAGAAAAAATATAAGAAAAAATTTGAGGTTTGAGATAAGGACAGGAAGAGGTCATTTAAGTTACTGTTATGGGCAAAACAGACTCGACTTGGGGAAAACTATTTATTATTATTAATAAAACCAAAGCAGGATAATGAGAAAGAGGAGAAAAAACAACTTTCCCCCACCCCTCCCTCTTCCGAGGCTTAAGTTAATTTCAAATTATCTCCACCTCCTCCCCACTCAGAGCAGCACAGGGTGGGAATAGGGAATAGAGATGGCAGTCAGTTCATCACATGTCATTTTCTACCGCTCCTTCCTCCTTGGGGGAAGAAATCCTTACATTCATAGAATGGTTTGGGTTGGAAGGGACCTTTAAAGGTCATCTAATCCAACCCCCCGCTTCCCTGCAAGGAGCAGGGGCATCTTCAACTAGATCAGGTTGCTCAGAGCCCCATCCAATCTGGCCTTGAATGTTTCCAGAGATAGGGCATCCACCACCTCTCTGGGCATTCCTCCTCTGCTCCAGTGTGGGGTCCCTCCCATGGGCTACACGAACTGCTCCAGTGTGGGGTCTTTTTCCATGAGGTGCAATCCTTCTGGAAAAGACTGCCACAGCGTGGGCCCTCTGTGGGCCACAGCCTCCTTCAGACATCCACCTGCTCTGAAGTGGGGTCCTCCATGGGTTGCAGGTGGATATCTTCTCCTCTGTGGACCTCCATGGTCTGCAGGGGGACAACCTGCTTCACCATGGTCTTCACCATGGGAAGCAGGGGAATTTTGCCAGGGGCAACATTATTCCTCCTCCTCCTTCACTGACCTTGGCATTGACAGCTGTTCCTCTCACAAGAAATTCTTCACAATCAGGCTCAGGCAGACGCCTCCCATGTTCTCTTCACATATACTCTCTTCACTTCTCTTGGTCCCGTTTCTGCTTCTTCACTCATTCTTTTTTTTTATTATTATTTCCCCCCTTCTTAAATATGTTATCAGAAAGATGTTATCACTGTCACTAATTGGCTCGGCCCTGACAAGCAGCAGATCTGCCCTAGAACTGACTGAGTTCACCAGACAAAGGGGAAACTTCTAGCAGCTTCTTGCAGAAGCTGCCACTGTAGTCCACCCCTACTACACAAAACCAGGACAGATGGGGCATCAACCACCTCTCTGGGCAACATTTTCCACTGTTTCATCACTCTCACTGTAAAAAATTTCTTCCTTATATCCAGTCTGAATCTACCTCCTTCTATTCTAAAACCATTACCCCTTGCCCTATCACAACAGGCCCTGCGAAAGAGGTTCTCCCCATCTTTCTTGTAAGCACCCTTCAGGTGCTGGAAGGCTGCTATAAGGTCTCCCCAGAGCCTTTTCTTCTCCAGACTGAACAGCCTCAACTCTCTCAGCCTTTCTTCATAGGAGAGGGCCTCCTATGTCTTTCTTCTCAAGGCTTCTCTAGATCCATTCTCCACCCAGCCTGTATTTGTGCTTGGGATTGCCTCAACCCATGTGCAGGACCTTGCACTTGGCCTCGTTGAACTTCGTGATGTTTGCATAGGGCCCCCTCTCAAGCCTGTCAAGGTCCCTCTGGATGGCATCCCTTCCCTTCAGCGTGTTGACCACACTACGCAGCTTGGTGTTGTTGGCAAACTTGCTAAGGGTGCACTCTATACCACTGTCCATGTCACAGCCAAAGATATTAAACAGGACCAGTCCCAAAACTGACCCCTGAAGAATGTCCCTCATCACCATTCTCCACCTGGACACTGAGTTCTTGACCACAAATCTTTGATTGCGACCATCCAGCCAATTCCTTATCCACCAAGTTGTCCATCCATCAAATCCATGTCTCTCCAGTTTAAAAATAAGGATGTCGTGCAGGACAGTGTCAAATGCTTTGCACAAGTCTAGGTAGATGAGGTCAGTTGGTCATCCCTTATCCACCAACACTGTAACCCCATTATAGATTGGTCAGGCATGATTTGCCCTTAGTGAAGTCATGTTGGCATTCACCAATCACCTCCTTATTTTCCGTGTGCCTTAGCATAGTTTCCAGGAGAATCTGCTCCATGACCTTGCCAGGCACAGAGGTGAGACTGACTGGCTTGTAGTTCACCAGGTCTTCCCTGTTTTCCTTTTTAAAAATGGAGGTTATATTTCCCCTTTTCCAAGGGACTTCTCAAATATGATGGCCAGCGACTTGGCAGCTTTATCCGTCAGTTCCCTCAGGACCTGTGGATGCATCTCATCAGGTCCCATGGACTTGTTCACCTTCAGGTTCCTTGGATGGTCCCAGACTTGCTCTTCTGTTACAGTGGGCAGTTCTTCATTCTCCCAGTCCCTGCTTTTGCCTTCTGCGACTTGGGCAATGTGGCTAGAGCCCTTGTTGGTGAAAACTGAAGCAAAAAAATCATTGAGTACCTTAGCCTTCTCTGTATTCTGGAAAACTAGGTCTTCCATTCCCTTCCAGAGAGGGCCCACATTCTCCCTGGTCTTCCTTTTATCCTTGACATACCTACAGAAGCTCTTCTTGTTGCCCTTGATGTCCCTGCCCAGGTTCAATTCTGTCAGGGCTTTAGCTTTCCTAACCTGATCCTTGACTGCTCAGACAATCTCTCTGCATTCCTCCCCGGCTGCCTGTCCTTGCTTCCACTGTCTGTTGGCTTTCTTTCTGTTTTTAAGTTGGCCCAGGATTTCCTTGTTCATCCATGTGGGCCTCCTGGTGTTTTTGCCTGATTTCCTCTTTGTTGGGATGCATCGCTCCTGAGCTTGAAGGAGGCAATGATCCCTGAATATCAGCCAACTTTCCTGGGCCACTCTTCCTTCCAGGGCTTTATCCCATGGTACTCTGCCCAGGAAATCTCTGAAGAGGCCAAAGTCTGCTCTTCTGAAGTCCAGGATAAAGATCTTGCTGTGCGCCATCCTTGCTGCCCTAAGGATCTCAAACTGCACCATATCATGGTCACTGCAGCCAAGGCTGCCCTTGAGCTCCCCTCCGTGTTGGTGCCCAGCATAGCACCTCTCCTTATTGGGTCCTCTGTCACTTGGAGAAGGAAGGTATCATCCACATATTCCAGGAACCTCCTGGATTGCTTGTGCCCTGCTGTATTGTCCTTCCAACAGATATTGGGGTGGTTGAAGTCACCTAGAGGACCAGGGCTTGTGATCGTGAGGCTGCTCCTGTCTGTCTGTAGAGGGCCTCATCCACTCAGTCTTCTTGGCCAGGTGGCCTGTAGCAGACCCCCACTGTAGTGTCTCTTGTCCCTGCTCTCCCTTTAATTCTGACCTGTAAGCTCTCTGTCAGCTCCTCATTCATACCCATGGAGGGCTCCATGCACTCCAGATGGTTGTTGACATAGAGGGCGACATCTCGTCTCCCCTGCCTGTCCGTCCTGAAGAGCCTGTATCCCTCCATTCCAACTCCCCAGTCATAGGAGCCATCCCACAACGTCTCTGTGATGCCAATAACGTCATAGCCGTGCAGGCATGCACACATCTCTAACTTTTCTTGTTTATTCCCCACTCTACATGTGTTAGCATAGAGGAACTTAACAAAGTCAACTTTCTGACTGGAGCAACTGGAATTCATCTGAGCTGCACTTTAGGTGCTCTTCTACTTACCTGTGATCCTTTCCCAGGAAGGATCATTACGGAGGTACATTACACTTTTTGGAGGATGATGTTTATTTTCCCCTGATTTGTCATGATGCTGCTTTTATGAAAATGGTGCACTTTATTTTTGTAACAGCTTTTCATTTAACTCAGACTTGGATTTGTTTATATCTATGTCATAGTTCAGCCCCTATTGGGACCAGACTACGCAGTCTCTCTCTCACTCCCCCCACCCTCCGAAAGAATAGGGGGAGATAATATAAGAAAAATGGCTCGAGGTTTGAGATAAGGACAGGAAGAAAATCCTTAAAGTTACAGACTCAACTTGGGGAAAACTATTCATTTATTACTAAAAACAGCAGGATAATGAGACAGAGAACAAGATAACCTCGTACCCCTCCCTCTTCCTGAACTTAACATTATCTCTACTACCTTCCCCACCCTGAGCGGCACAGGGGGGGAAGAGGGAATGGGGGTTGCGGTCAGTTCATCACGTGTTGTTTTACGCTGCTGCTTCATAGTTGGGGGAAGAACTCCTCACACTCCTCCCCTGTTCTGTTGTGAGGTCCCACCCATACGCCACAGTCCTTCATGAAACTGCTCTGGCTTGGGTCATCTCTTCCACAGGGTGCAGTCTCTCCAGAACGGCTGCCCCAGCGGGCCCTCCACGGGCCACAGCCGCCTTCAGGCATCCACCTCCCCCAGTGTGGGGTCCTTCAGGGGCTCCAGGTGGATCTCTGCTCCTCCGTGGACCTCCATGGGCTGCAGGGGGACAACCTGCTCCACCATGGTCATCACCACAGGCTGCAGGGGAATCCTGGCCAGGAGCCGCATTACTCCTCCCCCTCCTTCTTCACTGACCTTGGCGTCTGCAGCTGTTTCTCTCACAAGAAAAGTTCTTCACAACAGGCTGGCAGACACCTCTCAGAATCTCTTCACATCATCCATCTCATCTCCTCTCCACTTCTTGCAGCCAGGCCGGGCCGAGTCGGGCCCAGTCGGCCGCCTGGTGAGAGGCCAGAGGGTGAGGCCTGCAAGGCCCACGAGGCCTGCGCCTCCCCCTCTGGGCCTCTGCCCCCACTCAGCTTCTTCACATCTTGTCTTCTCCCCTTTTTTTCTGTTTTCTCCTTCTTAAATACGTTATCGCAGAGGCGTTATCATGGAACATTCTGCTACCAATCGGCTCGGCCTTGGCCAGCAGTGGGTCCGCCCTAGGCCCAGCTGAGTCCACTAAACAAAGGGGAGCAACTTCTAGCAGTTTCCTACAGAAGCTGCCACCTTAGCCCCCCCCACCACTAAACAAAACCACAACAATCTATTACAGTCTGTTTCCCTGTGCGTTGCTTACGTGGCTTTAAATTTGAAAGAAAGCCATTATCTTGACATTTTATTTGGGCTGGATTTTGAATAAATGTAATTAGGCTTTGTCACACTTCTTTTAGATAGTCAACACAAAGTTATTTCTTTTCTTTTTGATATAAAAAGCTCTTTTAAAATGGTTCCCATTTAATTACTCTTGAAGATGTTCATATTTGAATAAGGCTGTAAATGTCAAATCTTGACGAGTTAGACCTAGAATGTTAGAAAGCAAAGTATTTCCTAATATTCTCACTCTGGCCCAATCCTTGTGAAGTGCCAAGAACTTCCTTGTAGGTGCAGAGCACCTTTTTCCAGCATCAAAGACAGGGAAAGCTGAAATTGCCTATTACCTTGCAACACAATCCCATATCAAACAGCCTGCGTTAACCCCAGATATGACTGATCTCCAAATAAAAAGAAGCTATGACACTTTTTCAAGAATTAAGTATCTTATTACAATTCATGTCTTCATTTTTGAAAGGCAGAGCCAAAACCAGGTTGTATTTCATGGGACAGTTCCACACTATTCTGTATTTGGAGACAAAAAATTAGATGAGCAAGAGCTACCTGTGTAAGCAGATGCCAGTGTAGAGAAAGCTTGGTGAGAAGAACATGAAAATAGAACTACGGAGCTGTAAAGGTGTCCTTAGATATGTGTGCCCATACTAGCTCTATTCAATACTCTCTGCTCCCTCCTGTCTCTTCTGCCTTGAGCTGTACTGTGGCAGTTGGAGAACAGATGTAGCAAACAGTGGTAAGTGGGGAAAAGCAGCAGACCATAGACCTGATTTTATGAACCTCTTCAGCTTCTAATGCTTCGGTATTTCCATAACGTTGCAATATTATTCAGACTCAGGGAGGCAATCTGATCTTTTCTCAAAATCTTTAATTCTTCCTGCCTCTGTTCCATTTCTTTTTCAAGCACTGAGAGACTTGAAACAGGTCTCCTTTTGCTCCTGCCACCTGACTCTCACACTCTGCTGTGGATGTCCTGAGGGAGAAAACCTACAGGCCGTTCTTCTCCCATAACCATCTAGTGATGAAAGGAATACTAACTCTCTCCTAGCTTGAAAAATTCTACCAGATTCTATTTTCCTATGGAGAAAGGGCTTCAGCCCCATAAACTTCTGGTGCAGTCTTTATGCATGCTTTTCCTTGAGATTTTCCTTTTGAATTAACAGTGAAGGCCTGGGAAGGTAGAATTAAGCTGGGGTTCCTGACAGGGGAAATAGTATTTCATTCCACTTGCATCTGTCCTTCCACATGTCCCTGATGCTTTTTCATAGCTGACTGGCAACTTCAGAAGTTTGAACATATGCAAAGTCACTGCACTGTGAAGCAGAGAAATCCAGATTAGTGTTAACTCAATTTGTTTTGTAGCTATATGACTATTTATATCAGAGCTGAGAATTCAGCACTAACTTCCTCTCACTTGTTTCTGCTGTGGCTGCACCTCCTCAGTGAGTTTTGCATGCTGAGATGTCTGACTGGGCTTATGTCTGCCCTCTGGGCCTGCGCTAGTGACCCCATTAGCTTGTCGCCTACAGTATCTGCACTGATTTCTGATGAGAAGTCTTGTTAATGTCCCTGTACCAGCATCTTTAACTTGCTGGTGTGCCAGTTTAAAGAAGTTTTATGGCCAGACCTCTTAGTATTGCAAGTGGGTGGTAAGAAATTAATCTGTGGGTTTAATGAGTTAAGAGTTTTCATAACATTCCCATGCCCATATTGAGAGAATAGATGGTTTGCCTTCTCCACATTTCCTATGCAACTGTGCTTGTCTTTTGTGTCACCATTTTACAGTGCCAACTCAGGTTTAATATGCTGTTCACAGTCACTCTTGCTAAACGTTGTTTTCCAGGTGGGAGCCATTCAATAGCTTTGCTTCATGGTACAGCTCTTGCAGTTGTTCTGATGTTCTGTCCAAGGTGAATCTCATGTTATACTGCAAATTGTCTTTCTTGCTTCAGTCTCCAAAGCATTTGCAGCTGTTCTTCCCTTTTAGTGGATCTGTGATTGTGGCTTACAGACTTTCTAATCTGTGTGTTTCATTTTGTTTATCAATATTAGTAAATTAACAGTTTTCCCGGAGTTGCGAGTACCTGCCACCAGTTCAGTATAAATGCTCAGAATCCGTTTATTGCTTCATTAATTTTGCTAATCCTTCCAACTGTGTATGTTATCAAGTTCATTTGAATTAATTTTGTGACTAGGAGAGTCAGGACATAGTAAATATTCAAAATGGTGATGTTTGCCACTTCGTATTGCCGTGCTAGATTTAAAAGAAGGAGAGGTAACTTGTCTTCAAAGGGTAACAAGTCTGACCTGGAAAGAGAATTGTAAAGACAGAAATGTCTAAAAACTTTGAGTCAGAATCCTCTATACAGCCATTAAGGAATACAATAAAGTGAGTGGGGTTGGTGGAAATATTAGAGCTCAGATTGTTGAACTGTTTGAGCACTCTGACCTGGTAGATGCAGACAATCTCCAAAAAATCCTGGGATGATGAGCAAGATACTACTAATGTGCAACAGAGCAGAGACAATGCCAGAAAACTTTTGTTAATATTGTCTAGCATTTTCTGATATACTTCCAATTTTCAGTTGTTTGCAGTTCTAGCACAGGATAAATCGTCTGGCTGAAATTTTTCAAGTTTTTTTTTCTTGTCTCAGCTTGAATTTTGAATTTTTTTAATCAAAGCTTTCTTACACAGAAATTTTTTTTTTTTTTAAGATAGAGGAATTAAAAATAGATAGTGTTGCTGATGTCAAAAGCTCCTCTTATCTGTTTGTTTGATTTGATGTCACTTGGTCAGCACCTTTCTTTATCTTTAACTGCATTACATTTCATCAGGCCGTATGTTTGTTACCATAAGGTCTTTCCTTGGCAGTCAGCCCCCACTTTTCATAGCCTGGATTATACGTTTCATCAGCAAACTGTCTCACATGAGGCTTCATCTTCTTTTACAGATTGTTTGTGAATACATAAGAGAGAGAATGGGCTCAGTACAGAACCCTGTGAGATTTCGTTAGTAACTACTTTAAATAGAAAAACTCACCATTCATTTATGTCTTTTTTTTCCTAATTTGTAAGGAGCTTTTCCTAACTTTTTAGTTATTTATTTTTTTTAACTTATATGAGACCTTCTCTCTCATTGCTTAGCTTCTTCAGGAACGTACAGAGAGGGGGACCTTATCAAACAGACCAGACTGCAAACTCAAACAATCTACATGGCCCATTCAAATGCTGATTTGAGTTATTGAATTGTTTTATTCATCCATGGGAGAGTTTTTGTATTAGATCATGCTTTCTGAATGGTTGTTCTGTAAAAATGTGATTCTCTGGACAGAGGAGACTCTCAGTCTAAAATCTGCCTGTGATTCTCTGAACAAGGTCTCTGTCCTAGTTACGTAGCTCAGCCAGAGGCAGGTTTATTTATATTTATATCTAAAGCTTTGCCACTGTCTCAAATGGGAGGCTTATCAGGAGTTCTGAAACCACTGTTAACTCTTGGTTGTGTGTATCGTTGGACTCCATGTGACAACAAGACTGAACAAAGATTGTTCTGCTTGAGAGTGTTTTTTTGAGACCCTGCAATCTTGCTGCTGATCTGGATCTCCTTGCTGTGTGTGTGTACACGTATGTAAGTATTTATTGCAGCAAAGAGTGATAAGAATAACTGCATTTAAGGGCCAATTTATTCTCTGACTGGAGTGAGATATAAAGAATACTGAAGCAGTGTTGGGTTAGAGTAGCTCCACATAGCATGATCTGGTGCAGATATATCAATGTGGGTTCTCAAGTCTGATCCCTCAAGTCCATGTGGCAATGAACCTGAGTCTCCTGCCTCCATGAGGCTACAAAAACATGGCTAGGATGTTTCTGGTTCTGAAATTATCTTAGTCCATTCTAGGCTGGGGTTCTCTATATAGCATTCAATTTTATTGTGTAGACATACACTAAGATTCCTGGAACAGCTCCCAAAAGGGCTATGTTACATTCTGTTCCAGAATGTCATGCATCAAAAATAATGTAATTTTCTGCCACAGAAAAAGGTAATTTATTCTTCTGCACGTCCTTCTAAGGTAGAGACTATACTTACAGAGAAATTCATACAGCTCTGTTATGCTAAATTTCATCTATGTCACATGGCATATCTTGCATTAATTGCCCATTTATAGGACAGATTTTATTGTTATAAAACCAATTTAGTGCAATATTAGGTGATTGTTCAGACATGTTTCATCCTAACATCAGTGTTTTCTCTGACATAGTCTCTGTTTCTCCTAATTGCCTTAAGAAATTAGTTCTGAAGACTTTTAATATACTTACATAAAATACACGGACGTATATCTAGAATATAGCCACTTGAGGAACGTTGAGTGCAGTAACTCCCCATTTTCCTGCTCATTCTCCATACATTTTAATACCAGTATAATGCAGATGAAAGACAAGGTGATTTCTCACTGTCAGAGACCTTACAAGTCAATGCCTGGAAGGAAGTCTTCAGAGAAGTTACCAAATTCATTTTAGGGTCAGCTTTGGTTTGGTCTGGTCTGTAGAAAGAGGATATTTGTCAGTAGATGTAAACATACAATGACAGACCTCTGAAAATGTCTCTGAAAGAAAAAGTAGGAGTTCACATAATTTATATGATAGAGCAAAAGATTTGATGGAATAACTGATTTACTTCAGTTGGGTTTCCAGAACTAACCTTCACAGGAACATAACACGGTCTCATGTTTCTCTTCAGGACTAAAGTCCTGATTATGTTTTACATGTGTAGAATGCAACATGGAGAACCAGAGCACTGGTCTGAACTGCAATCCAGGTATTCCTGACAGACAAGAACTCAGGTTCTAGAATATAATTTTAAAGCATGGTAGAGGCTGTTAGCTGTCAGCTTTATGTTACAGCATTTCTTGAGATGATGGTAGGTTAAGCTGTGCATGTATACACAGCCAATGGGAAAGCAATTTTCAGTGTTTTATTCTGAGTAAATGATACAGCATCTGTCATTTTCCTAGCCAAACTCTGGTAAAATACTTGAAAAAATAAGCTTTTTTTTGGGAATACTGAATCAGCATGAATTCTGGACAACCTGAATAAAGTGAATTCCGTAGTGACTAAACAGAAAAAGCTCTGTTCTTTATAAAAAGGATGTGCTGGGAGGCACTGGTTCTTGTAAAGGACATTGCTTTGTGCAGAGTTGTGCAATTACTCACCCAGAAGAGATTGCTGCCCTTAAAAACCATGTACTCTTCTGAACTGGGAAATTATCAAAAAAGATTCCTTTAAATTAAAAGCTGGCTTGATTTGTTATTGCACCATACAGCTAGATATAGCTATTCATCTTTCCAGAGGCAAGTGTTTCTAATGTTTTTTTCCTTCATGTTTTAACACTTGGTGTATATGAAGTTCATTAAGGCATGTTTGTGTTAGAAACACATCAGTTGTCAGTCTTTTTTTTTTTTTTTGAAGGGAAGCGTATATTTTTTTTTACATTTCTTACTGTAAAGCATTTTTTTTTCCCCAGAATTTTACCATCCTTTCATAATTCTCCAATCTTTCAGCATCCTGTTCTAAAATATGGGCAATAGAACTGCCATGCAGTGGAGTTCATTGATGCTGGCCACCAACACACAACCATTTTACTGCTCACTCTTCTGTTATTTGTGAGACTCTGACATTCACATTAGAAACTCCTGTTGAGATGTTCATTATTTGAAAAAATTAATTTTAGTGTCCCTTTTGTTCTGAGCATGGTTGCCAGTTTTATGAGACTGTTAGACAGAAATGTTTCCTAAACATGTCATTGCTTTTGTTTTGCAAGAATTTGAATAGTAAGCAAGCTTGATGACATTGTATGTTACTGTTATTTATTGGCTTACCAAACACTGGGGCATCTACACTTTTGTTAAAAGTTGTCGTATATCTACATTTGAATCTTAATTATTGTGTTGAATAACATCAGGCCTGAAAACAAACCCTGAAGAATGCTACTAACATACTGATTTAAAAGAAAAATGTCAAAAGCAGCTACTTTCTTATACCAATTGAACGGTTCTCAGTTTATTTCATATAGGACAGATTGATCTTTTGCAGTGCTAATTCTCAAACGAGATAATTGCCAATTAGTGGAGGTTCAAATATCTTTCCAGACTATTATATTTACCCAGTTATCTTTATCACTCTTGTAGTCTCTGTTGTGGTTTAGCCCGGATCACCACACAGTTCTTTGCTCACCCTCCACCTACCCAGCAGGATGGGGGAGAGAAATTGAGAAGAAAGGAAAACTCATGGGTTGAGATAAAAACAGTTTACTAAGAATACTAAAAACTACAAAGCTAACAGAATATAAGGATATTAATATATACAAAATATACAAAATGAACAATGTACAGTTTCTCACCACCCAATGTCCAAATGACCAATGCAGCCCGTCCCGAGCAGCAATCACGGAAACGACAGCAAGCAAAGCGGGGAGAGCAAGCTAGCAAGCAAGAGAGAAGAAAAGGATGCCAAGGGTGCCCGAACGGATACCCGAAAGAAACGGATGCCAGAAAAGAATTGCCCCCTCCCATGAGCCACCCCTCACTTATATACTGAGCATGACGTTTATGGCATGGAATACTCTCTTTGGCCAGTTTGGATCAATTATTCTGTCTGTCTTTTGCCCAGATTCCTGCATCTGCACGTTAACGAGACTTTAACGAGACTTGGAAAGCCAGACAGTGTCCTTGGTCTCATTAACAACAACTCGTATCATCAGAGTGTTTTTATCAACATTCTTCACACATGAAATCCAAAACACACCGGCTACTGAGAAGGAAATTAACTCCATCCCTGCTGAAACCAGGACAGTCTCATACAAAATTTATCAATTTGTTTGATGAGACCTATCCTCTGTAAAATCATTTTGGCTGGCATAAATTATTATTCTGTATTTATTAATTGAATCTTGCATCAACTTTTCTTTATTTTTCCCTTGGTTTAGTGTCAGGCTAGCAAGCCTACAATTACCTAGGTGAGTGCCATTATTCTTGTTGAGTGTCAGCAGAGCAGTAGCATCCTTCCAGGCTTCTTGAACATCCCTGCATTTCTGAAACCAGAAATATGCTCATTCAACTGTTTAGGGGTGTAAATTACCAAGGCCTCAGTTTTAAAACTATTAAAAACTATTTAAAACTATTTAAAACTAGCTATACTTCATAGGGCTGCTCGACATTTCCAATTACTAATGAACTGTAAATCACTTCAGTATCTTATTTTGAATACTTAATTCTCCTTCCTTTTAAAACACATAACAGGAAATAAACACTTTTACTTTTCCACATTATTTTGCATATTGAAAGTCTATTTAATGGGGAAGCTATACCATTATAAAATACTTTGCTATAAGTACACTTTAAAAAGTTTTCATTCTTATTTTCTTTACTAGCTATGAGTTTTCCCAGAGATTAATTTACCTAAATATTTTACTAATTTTTAATTTGATACATGAAAATACATATTATTTTAGATATTTTTAAAACTCCTACTTTCTTTGAATCTCTCTCTTAAGCAGCTACCTATCATAGAATCATCATAGAATCATAGAATCACATGGTTGGATGGGACCTATAAGATCATCTAGTCCAACCGTCTTCCCACTACCATTGCTAAATGTATACGCTATGTTTAGTCACATCTTTGTTTGAGTATTTTCCTTCAAATTAATGCTCTTCAGATTTAGAAAATCAGCTCTATTTAGGAACCTAGACTTTGCATTGGAACTGGGATCTCTCTTCTGTTATGAAATTTAAATCATGCTGTGATTACTGGTTCTTAGATATCCACAAAGTTTCAGTCCAGCAATTAGTTCATCCTTGTGTATTGTGTGATTCTGATAACAATTACATCATGCCTAGTACAATACCATTTGGATTAGAAAATGATCATCTGTATTATTTAGCTAAAACAGTTTCAGATTTTGGATTCAATTATGGAACATGGTCATATTAGTCCTGCAGAAATGTTTTTGATAGAAAAAACACAGGCTGGAAGCCTGAGCCAGGCTGAAATGGAAATCTGAGTTATGTGCCATAAATCCTTTTCAGATTTTGAGGGGTAACAAACTGAATGTAATTTTAACTTATGCTTAGAAGTGTCTGAGCTCAATAAATTGATATTTTATTGTGTTTTGAAAATATGATTTATATGTGTTTGTCTTCAATTAAAATTATATGAAAGTAACTATGTATAGCTGCTCTTGAAAGGTGGAAGAGTCACAAAGGGGAAAACAAAGTACAGATATCATAGGAGGCATGATGTTAAAAGTACATTAAAAGTACTCATTAATTTTTGCATGTTCCTGTAGAACAATTGATTTGGATGCTCATGGTTGCCATAACAACCAGATGCATGTTTGAATTTTAAAAATTCACTTAGACAGCTGAAATCTCTTACGTTCATTGTTTGTGACCTCTGGATATGGCCTTGTCCCACGTCTCACTCACCAATCACTCCTCTGCTGTTTCAGTCTGTGAAGCCAAGAAAAGTGAGGATAGCCAGAGATTACTGCCAAGTCACTGAGAGATGCTGCTGACGCTGGGTATGGATGACAGCTTTTTAAGGCATTGTTTGTATAGATGGATTTATTGAAGCACGCAACATGTCTGAAGAATGGGAATTTTTGACAGCACAGTAACGCTTTCACGTCCTCATCTACTATAGTGTGCTTAACATCTCAGTTATGTACAGAGTGAACAGTGAAATAAGCCATAATGTTTTCTCAGTCTTTTGTGTAATTGAAACAAAAATATAATTGCAGAGTCTAAAAAACCAGAGTGAGTTGCCTATTCATAATAAATTTTATTGGTTTGGATGGGACATTAAAAAAGACATCTTGGTAATAACAAATCCCCTGAATTTACTAAATATAATAGATCTTACAAACATTTCTAGATTCCATTGGCATGAAAAATGTCCTCTATATCAAATATCTTCAAACCAACTAATTCAAGTCTGTTTCATCAGTGTCTGTTTTTTTTTCTGTGGAATAGTTTTTTATTTTTCACCGGAGTCCCCTGCTTAATAAAAAGTAGATTTTAGATTGAGTTGAAACACTTGTGTGAAGGAAAGGCTCAAGGCTCTATCAAATTATTATTGATACTTAAGAATTGTTAAGTAACAACCTTGGGTGCTCTTTGTCTTCTCAACTATTGTCCAAAGCAGTCACAATTCAAGGATAATGAGTGCTGCTGATTTTGTCTTGATCTTCTTCACAGATCTGGTTTAACCAGAAAGACCAAAGCCAACAACAGAAAAAGAACTGTGACTGGATTAAAGAAAAGGCCATTCTTTTATTGATATAGAGGCAATTCAGCTGAAACCTAGTCAAGATAAGAAGGTCTCTAGAGCTACTAAAGTAGACTTCATTTGTAGTAAGAGCTTTAGATAAGAGAATCATACACACAGACTTGTTTTTAAAATCCATTTTTCTCTTGTTTTTAAAATAATACTAAAAAAATAGAAGCTTATTATATAACAAGAAAGTTTTTCTTGCCTATCCCTGCTTATGTTTTGGATAGAAAAAACAGTAGTGGCAGTATGCACTGAATGCTAGGGACTGATTTAAGAAGAAGAGAACCCAAGAATGGTAAAAGCACAAGGCCAAACCTCCTGAGTGAGTGAACTCAGGGACAACAGTCAAAATTTCAATAGCTTTGAACTATATGCACTGTACTATATGCTACACCCCAAATCGCAATGTAATTTGGATTACTCCACAAGGCTTTGCTATCTGTAAAGCTGACTCCCTTCCTAGATTGTACGGAAACAATAAAAAAAAATGTTATGCCTTAAAAAAGAGTATGAATAGAACAAACCCTAAACTGGATGTAATATTTCCTTCTCCTCCAATGACCCTTTCCTCCTTAAAATCTTCTACACTGAATCTATATTTTCTTTCCCCAAAATGTTACCCCTCTGCTGGGTTTGAGAAGCTTGCCTGAATTCAGTATTTCTAGATTGCACAAGAAAATAATGACATAAACTTAAGACCTTTCTGATAAGGGTGGGAAAGTTGGTGTGGCCTGCCTGGATTTCCTTATGAGTCAGAAAATCTCTACTAAATAAGAGCCATGAAATAGTTTGCCATCATGAATGATAGAGAATGATAGAGAAAATCACACCAGCAGAGTATGTACGTGTAGCTAACAAATATAGCAGCTCTTTTCTTGATAACTTTGTCAGAAATCCACTCACTCCTTTCTTATTACACAGCAGGGGTACCACACAGAAAGCAGTCCCTCAGCTTCACATCCCCTTCTGTAAAGCAAACCCTTCTCCTCTCTTGGACCAGTGGGTAGGAGTAGACCAGGTCCCTCAGTGCCTGCCCTTTGCCACGTCTGAAGAACCCTTTTTTCAGTCCCTGTCATGAAAAGAAGTGGCAAATGCTAATCATTATAGCCATGGGAAAGTAGAGTTGATTTCCATGATAAAAGTACATGATTGCCATGTAAAGATATCATTCCAGGGCACAAACTCATTTCTGAGTGTGTAGCATGGTAGCAAAAGTGGACAGCTTGTGCAGAAGCCTCTCAGCTCTCATTTTGGCCTAGTCTTTGTCAGAAGGGGACCACATTGGGCTCTTTAGATCTCTTCTTCCTCCCTGCATGAAGCTGTAGTCATTCATTAGCCCCAGGATAGGGGTAGGGGCAGACAGACCTTCTCGGTGAAGGGGAAATCCACCCAAGACCAGCAAGTAATCTGTTTCTGTAATCATCTAGTCTACTGCAGCCACAAGAACAGTGCTTGTGGTGAAGCCTCGCTGTGGTACCTCTCAATACCCTCTTATGGCATCATAAAATGTCAGGACAGAAAACTATATTCTACTGCCCTGGAAGGTTTTTTTTTTTTGACACAAATCTTGTTCTCTACTTCTTTAGCCAAATTAAGGATGTTTAAGATGACAGCTGCTTCCACCTGTTAACAAGTAACAGGCAAGTATGCCTAGAGGAAGCCTGGGGTTATTCATATTGTCAAACCCTGGCATGAAAGATGGTGGTCTATTGTTCTTATTGTAAAATGAGATGTCTAAGCTTCTCCAGGGAATTTTTCAGAGCATTTAAATCAGCCTGGTGTTTTCAATTGCCCTTCAGAGGAATCCACGTCTTCTATACAGGGAGCTGAAGGAGCTAAATACAAGGAAATACTGAAACTTACTGCACCCCATTGTTGGGTAATTATAAAATGATTTTCACTTGTAGTACTGACTTCAAAGAGCCATTCTCACTATATAGCTAGTGTCACAGGAATGGGGCTTGGTAATCATGCAAACTTTTTTCTCTCAGGTATATTAGTACTTTATATTATTGAGTTGGGCTTTTGAAATCCTTTTATTTGATTCAAATTACCTGAAAATGAATACTTTAATTTGAATATTTTTGTGCAATTTTATTAAAGCTGTATTCTTAGAGGTATTACCTTAAAAGGGGTTGTAAACATTTACAGTACATAGCTCAGAATTAGCATAGCTGAAGTGGGAGTAATTTTTCATTTTTATCACTCTCTGCCATGCCTCACTTACCTACTAAGTGTAGTCTGTTCAGTGCAGCCTTGATGGATGAAGCAACATACTTGTAAATAACAGATATATTTATACTGCTTGCTGATCAGGAAAGAAACACATCACTGCCACAGCTGTGTATCCATAGCAGCTTTAAGACTCCGCCAGTACTCTCAGATCAGTTTTTCAGTTAGTATCCAGAAAGTTTTCAATTTTCATATATTTACAACATGATGAAAAATAACGGGGCTACAAAATGACATCAAAGTTAACTTTACTATGACATTTCTACTTTTCTACAGGTCTCTATTAAAACTATTTTCATGTTCTACACAACAACATAGGAAAGCGTGGTTAGGACAGAATTTAAATCCAACTCCTTACTTTGCTTTTCAGGCTCATCAATATGTATTTATATGTCAGTAATAACCTCTGTCAGTTGTCAGCCCAGTAAGAGAGAAATCTAGAGGTCGCTCAATCAGAAAACCTAGGTCCATTTGCAAAGACCAAGATCTTCAAGGCTGTGTGAGTAATTATAGTTTACTGAAATGTAGATTTAACAGTCTAAAATATGAGGTCTACCTTTCAGGCATACTAAGCAACCTTGTATTTTCATTGACTGCTAAATAATGCAAAGCTGTTGACTGAAACATTCAAGCTGGTAAGCAATTAAGAAAGAATTGCAAAATGTTATACAAAATTCTAACTTTTTCTAAGTTATAAATTAAGAGGTGGAAAACCACAAGAAAAAAATTGATCTTGAAACATGCATATGTGCAATTTCATGTTTAACGGGTTTGTAACTGAAGAAGTTGACTGAGAGAAGGAAAAACAGAATGTTCCCAGTGAGAAGGGAGATTTGTATTCTTCCTCCAATAGCAGGCTGTTATTTGAGTTGAGAACAGGTGATCTATTGCATTCATATATTTCCTTTAAGACTATGGGACAATGTCTTTCTCTAAAACATTCCTAGACAAATGTAAGGAAACAATGACTCTTACCTGACTGGGTGTTCTGAACTGTGTTGTCAGTCTAGCCAATAGCTCGCAAAGGAAAGGAAATACTGAATGAACCTTTGAAACAGACATCTCCCTGGGTTGTTCAGACACTTTAGGGCATTAGGCCTATTGGCTTAAAAATGAAGACCTATACAGTGGTAGGTATCTGTTGTGGTTTTGTTTAGTGAGGGGGGGCCTCAGGTGGAAGTTTCTGTAGGAAACTGCTAGAAGTGAGAGAGAGAGTGCGTAGTCTGGTCCCGATCCGGGCTAAACTACGACAGTATCAAATTTGTTACAGTTCTAACCATGCTGTTTGTAAGAATGAAATAATTCCCCAGCTTTGCTACAGAGTCCTCGTGGAAGAACATAGTTGACATCCCACAGGGAAGGAACAGGAAGCCCAGCAGAGACTGTAGAGAGAGCCCTCTGCTTTGACTGGGAGGGGTAGTCAAAGGAAGAGGGTCTGGTTGCAAGCTGGTAGCGAGCCAAATGGAAAGCTGAGGACTTTTATTTTTGGCTTGATTTAGTGTACTGAGGGAGGGACTGGATCAGAACCAAGGCCAAATCTCTGTTAATCTCTGATTCATTGGGACAGTTGATCTGACAGTTCCACAGTCTATTTTCTTTACACTTTCTTGTGCCTCTTGTCACTTCATGGTGTTATTTCAGTGACTCTTCTTGCTTCCTTCTTCCAGGCAGTATGACCTATGCCTTATCATCTAAATTCTCCACTGCCAGTCTTGAAGGTTGTTTCAAAGAGGTAATTTCAGTTGATATTTTGTGCTCCCGTACTGTTGGAACTTCTGTCTTGGGAGGGAGTCTGTTACTACCCATTGGTTTTTAACAACCTCTCAGAAGTTGAGGGGTTTGTCTGGTTTGTTTGGTTTTTTCTCTCCCCCACTTAAAGTCAAATCCTTTTTGTGTCCAGATGAAATTTTATTGATAGAAATGTTTGATCCTTTGCCTGTAAAGAGCAGTTGATGTCCTCAGATTTCAGAGATTTTTGATTTCAGCAGTAACAGGTGTGAAATTTCCTGATTTATTGTCACACTTCAACAAAAAGTCTCCAGACAAAACGTCAAATTGTTCATCTCTAGGGTAAGTCCAATTCATGTTTGGATCAAGAGCTTGGTTTGAAGCAAATCTGCTCATTTCCTATTTATGCTTTGGTTTGCACTTTGAAGCACTCTCAGTTGTCTTTTCAGCATCCTTTTTGGCTTTCTTTCGGATGAAACTGAATTTGGAGGTGTGCTCCAGGAGTGGCTTCAGATGCAAATTGTCATTCAGTCCAAGAGGCCAGGCTAGTGTTAGCCCAAAGTTTAAAAAGCAAACCCAACTGCCACTGAAATGACTATAGTATGGATGTTAAATCCTTATCACCAACTGTTTGGGTTTACAGGTCCACTGTGACTTGTCTGCATTATTTTCTAGCTGGACATAGCCCTCATGAGACTCTGTGCTGTATAAACAACGCTTGCACCACTGAAAGCAATATCCTGACAATCCAGTCATGTTTTATCACAAGCAGATCCCAGATCAATATGTACCTGCAAAAATCCAGTTGGATGCTTGTATTAAAATATAATTGTATTTGTACTGTAACACAAAAGCAGTGAGAGTGCATTTCGCTTGTAATTTATAAAAGGAAATATTTAATAGGAGTATGTTAATATGAACATGGATATATTTTTCTGCATTACTCACTGTAGTCATTTAAATTAGTGGTTCATTATGATGAGTTTTAAGGTAATGTGTCTTATTAACAATGGAGCATCTGAAAGTTTTAGGTTCATAAAGCGTTTATAATTAAGCCATGAAAATTAATTTAGCAATTTATAATGGATTGTTAATTAGTTTGCTAATAGGGCTGTCACTTTCAAACTCCCTGCAGAAGGTGAATATTAGGTTAGTTTTGTCTCTTGAGGTTTCAGGGAGGTTTATGACATTCCTTATGAAAGGTGTTACCATCCACATTTTTCTTGTGAAGAGAACTTCTCTTTCCTGCCAAACATTTAAGAATTATTATTGTGAATGCTGATGATTTCTCTTCTGCCATGTCTGCTTTTTGGCATAATTTCCTGGGTAATCAATGACTTTTCTCCCCCATGTGGCATTGATTTCCACAAATATTTGAACAAAATGGAAGTAACAGAAAATCCGATGTAAATGCTAGAATAACCTTACTGTACTCTGAGCTTGGAGTATACCAAATAGCTTCTAAAAGAAGATGAATTGATTCTCTTTGGAAAGAGTATATTCCAGAAATGAAATTACCTTTATTACAGAGATATTTGGTGTAAAATATTATGCCACGATTACTAAATCCTGAAAATTACAGTGAATATTAATTCAGGTCTATTCTGCACAGATGTCAGAGCGTATATAGTGTAACAGTAGTTTTCTGTTTAACTTTAACTAAGCCCTTCAAAATGACAAAGTGAGATGCTGCTTCTGAAAAAAAATTATTCTGATCTTTGTATAATAGAAATACTTCCCCTCCCTCTCTCCCCTGTTCTTTGGTGAATGCTATCTCTGGTGGCATTAATGCGGTGGTTATAGCTGTCATCACTTAGACTGAACAGAGCTGAGACAACTGACAGTTTAAAGATTTCTTATTGATGATCCAGGCTTCTTCAGACTCAGTCTGCCCTTGTGCTGATTTAGGTGCATTTGGATGAATTAATTCTGCCGTTGTAGCCTCTAGAAACTTTATATAAACTACAATTAAAACATAAGCTTTACAGACTGTTGTTATACACCAAGATTTTTTTTCTCTGTAGTTAACTTCAGCTTGTTAAGTTGTGTGAATTGGCTTAATCCAACCCTAGGCTATGATACAAACTCAAGGCCCAAGTGGTTCCAAGTATGTTGAGGTACAGCTAGAAGCCCTATTTGCATTTTTAATACAACTGTAAATTGCTTTGCCTTTTGATTTTGTCATAATAGCAGTTACACATATAATCTGTTACCACAGGGAATTGTTCCACTCAGATTTCATACCTGGAGTTGCCCTACATGGGTTTAACCTTGTATTCACTTGATGTAACACCAAAGAATGAGGCTTAAATATATATACTGTATAAAGGATGCCACTGGACTGAAATGGGAGATTCTCCAAAGCAGAGAGTCATTCCAAATAAGAACTATACTAAGGAAGAAAAAGTAGGGCATGGACTACCATTAGGGTTGGTTGGTGGACTGACTTAAACAGAATTTCAAATAATGGCACAGATGAGAGTATGTCTAACAAAACATAGGCAATTCCACCTTATTCACTTATCATGTTTTTTTTACTGAGATGTCAATACACTGGTGTCTGTATCATAAGTAGGCCTGCTGGTAGAGTGGAGAAAGTAATTAGTATTGTTTCTTTTGTTTCTGCACTTACTGTCAGTCCTGGCCTATTAATGGTATTTGTACTTTATTACTGCCATGGCTGTTTGAAACTGGGGGAGAAGAAATTCCTTAAGTATAAAATGGAGAAAATTTTAACGGATTTGTTTTAAAAAAATAAATATGTTTATCCAAAGTAGATCACATATATCAGGTTCTATAGAAGTCTCAGTGCAAATTTATTAACTTCGTAGGGATTAATAAACATAAGGAGTGAAAAGCCTGGAAGTATTTTGAGCCTACTTTCTAAGGCTACACTTGTTTACTAATTTTGGAATCTTTCCCTAAGGGAAGTATTACCATTTTAGAAATTTATTTTCCCATTCTGCCTTTATCTTAAAAGTATTATTGCTTTTTAAATTGCTTTTCCAAAGATTTCTGTAGTCCTCACAGAAGGCAATGTATCCTTGAATTCTTTATTGGTTTCTGAAGAAATAGCCTGAGAAGTAAACATTTCCTTCAATCTTTTTGTTAATAATAAATACAGTTAAACACAATTACATGTAGATTTGTAGAGCCATGAATTCAGAGAGCTAAACTTACTGCAGAGTTCACTTACAAATGAAACTAAATGTATGTCTCAAATAGTATGATTTTCAAGGATGATTCTAGGGACAGTTGGAGAAAAGGAATATATTAATAATTCCAATATAACCTACAATAGAAATAAGCTTGTGTTTGGTTTTTTTTGTTTGTTTTTAAATGAAGGTTTGTTAAAATGTAATTTGACTGAAATCCTTGAAAAATAGCTGAGAGAAAAAGATGCTAATGAAATATTTAATGTTCCTTCATTTTACTGTGATTAAGAAATCTCCAGTCTTCAGATTTCAGGCTATTGAGTGACAATAAGCCAGCTGGGTTGTTAAATTATTGATATTCAAGGTGGAACCTTAATTCCCTTTATTTTCTAGTCTATTAAATACATGATATAGAATACTAAGGCACATAAATTCAGGTTTGATAAAATTCTTTAAAAGCTCCAATTAGCTGTTAGCATAGATCTGTTTTTAAGTTATTAATTTAGAAAACTTTACTAGTGCTGTTAAACGAATTTAACAGATTAGTAAAAATCTTTACAATGATAGTTGATTAAGATGATGTGTCAAGAAAGAAAAGAATTATACAAATGAATAAGAATTCTAAACCATGGAAATGATAATCAATAGTCTTGTATAATTGGGATTCTTTCTGGATTATTTATTTTTAACTGAAATCTTCTAGCCATGTACTTCTGTGATAGGAAGGCTTAAAATTAAGTATTATTTATTCTACCAAAATGATGAATGCGTATTGCACATATTCCACTTGTTCGTATATGTACACTTGTTCGAATTATACATTTGTGCCTTGCCATAGCTGGAAGGATGACTTCCTCGATGTTCTTCTCAACATTCCCATTCTTAAAATTAAGGCACAGTATATTTATGAGAAAGTGAACATATTTGCATTGTGGGAGAGGGACTTTCTGCATGCTTTGTGTTTGACACTGATGTTCCTCATTTCCAGTCTCACTCTCAGAAAACTCTGTTTTAATAATTAAGGTAGCTTCCTACCTAAAGTGAGGGGAATGTATGATTAGGAAGGGATCAAGAAATGAAATAACTATGGGGCATGGAAAGCAGAAAATTTATACAGCTCTTCCTTGTTTTACCCTTCTTTCTTGTATCTGCTTTTATCTCTATCATTGCTTTGCTTACAGGTACTGCATGTTCATAATGTTTTTGCACCTCCTTACTTCATATTCTGTATGCTCTTTTACATAAGAGAAGTTAGTGGCCATTTGGAGTCTTGACTGTTCTTTTTTTTCTTCTACACAGAAATACTTGCTCATTAACAGATTCTTCTGCTCTGCAGTAATTCCCCTCATAATGCCCATAATTTCCATAGATAAGCATGAATGCAGCTGTAGTTAGCTATTTTGCTTCCAAGTCCAAACCTTTTTAAATTTAGCATGGTGGCCAAAACCTCTGATGGCTTTCTTCACGGCCACATTGTCAGTGAGTCTCTTGCCACAGACACAAGCAAGGACCCATGTACCAGCATTCATAGTCTGCACCAGAGGAATCTGTAGTCCCATACAATTTGTATGGTGTCTGTGTTGCAGTCAGTGGTTCTTGCTGCCTCAGAAGCTTTTGCTCCAAAGAGTAGTTTAACTGCTGCTTAGTAAGTGAAAAGTGGTTGTCTTACCTACACTTTCACCTAATCCCCAAATAAGACCATTTTCTTGTAGTGGAAGGAAACGTAATATGAAAAACACTAAAGTATTAGGCATTATCCTGAAATTAAGTATGGCATAATGAGATTTCAATGTTTATAGCCCACAGCAAGTAAAAATGCCTTGTATTTTAAGACCTTGAATGAAGAGCCTTGCTGAGGACCCAGAGGCTGAACATAGCTCCACAGCAATCCTTTCTATACATGGTTAGCAGAGGGGAAAAACTCAAATCCAGCTTTGATTAGGCTAAAACTTATTTACTATGTGTTTTTTTCATAGTCACTTAATTTTACTTGCATTAAAAATGATCAAATTTAAATCTTAAAGTAGCCTCTCATGTTTTGTCAGCTGTTGTGCAATTCCTGCAGGAAAAGAACAGGACACTGCACTGCCTAAAAGAATTTTAGTAGGTAGATTATTATAGAGATTAAAAGTAGCTGTTTCCATCGTAACATAAATACATAATTATGTAACATTTTAGGCTGCTGAAATTGAGATACTTCTATCCATCACTGAAAAGATGATGAAAATGTACCATATAGCTTTTAAATCTGTGAGTATCAGGCGTGAATTTAGGAGGAAGACTAAGAAGGTGCTTAGAAGACTTTAGTCCAGAGCCTGAGCTATCATGGACTTTGGGAAGGAGGTCACTGTTTTATGAAACAAGACATTAAGGAAAGTAAATTGTTATGCTCATGCATTCATTCCTCTCTGTCACACCACTTCTAAATCAGGCATCCATTTGCTCTCTAATATTTTCAGAACTCCATTGCGAAGTCGAAAAACATCTGTATCCTAGGCCATCTGCTATGAGCTGGGACATAAAGTATTTCTGTCTACCCAGGCCCTGTGTCTTTTAAAATCCTTTCTAGTAAGTCTTCTACATTTTCCTTATTCACATGCAATTTGACAGAAAGATGCTTTCAGCCCTTTTTACATCTTTCTGCAACTTGATCCACCTCATTTCTCCTCTGGCAGATTCTCTGGCTTTGTCCTTTGTATTTATCCCAGATATTTTTATCTTCTTTTACAGAAAAGATTGGTGGGGGTTTTTGAACCCTTCAGATCACCTCTGCCCTTGTTATTAAGTCCTTTTAATACCTAATCTTTTTGCTGAAGCACTTCCTTTGGGAGACATTTTAGATATGCCTGCAGTATCCTAGACTGCAAAAATCTTATTTCCTATTGTAAAGATTAGCTTTCACTGTGCCGTAACATTGATATGGGCAATATTACTCACTAAACCAAGCAACCCAATTTCTACAACTCTCCCACTAACCCACCTCTCCCCACTATGTCAGTTGTGCCTGGAGATGGCAGGGAGTGGTGACCCTGGGTTCTGCTCCTTCCATGCACCACTCAGTACAACTGACAGTGTAAGGGAAGGGGATGAAGCTGCTCTCATCATAGCTTTTGCTGGATTGGGTGTAAGTGGAACGAATAAGCATTTATGAAGGATTTATTTTTTCCCTTCTCTGAATTATTAATTTCTGAACTCATTGAATTGTTTAACATTTCTATCTTCTAACAAAGGAGACAATAGCTAGAGGCATGTAATGAGGATATTTACAGTAATCCATTTGTAAATACAGCACGTGTATGGTATAATCCATTTGGATTTAGAAGCAAAAGATGGATTATTTTAATGCTGCATTTACACATGTGTTTATATACAGCCATATTATTTTTATTTGTCTCTGACAAAACAAACATTGAGTCCTTTTGTATGAACACTTATTAGTAAGCCTTTTCTCCTGTAAGCTGAGATATTCATCTGAGCAAGGGCAGATCAGGGACTCTATAGTGAAATGTTGGCTTTGACTGAGTTATTTTATCATGAGAAAATGCATGCTGAATGGAAAACTTAGTGAAATAAGTTAGATCTTGGTGAGACAGTGAGGCCAGTGTCTGGCATTAGCTTACAACAGGTTGGAAGGACAGCTCTACCACAAGCTCAAATTTAGAGGAAAAAAAAGGAAAAAACCAATGAGCAGTTATCTCAAATACAGTCTACTTTGAGTTGCTGACTTAAAATATCAGTGGAAACTCCTGTAGCTGTAATTTTACAATTGTTGAAAATGTAATTTGATTTATTTGACTGTCAATGAAATTCCATTCTTTAAAAGTTTGCTGGCATGCAAGAATAGTGTTCTGCTCATATTTTTTCTTGTGCATTGTTCTTATATTGGTTGTCCTTTAGAAACTTTTAAGTTGTCTTTGTATCTACTCTAATGATCCTAGTAATGTTACTAGAGGCAAAAAGTATGGCAACACTCTTCTTAAATCGCACAGAAATAATGATTTAAGGTTATAATGCGCCACTTCCATGGGGATCTAATTTTGGTCCAGATGGCAAATGCTGTTTAAGCTGTTTCATGAATTAAATAGAAGAGGCTGATTTTAGTTGTTACAAACAAGATATCCCTCAGCACAAAAAGAAAGTCGAATCTGGTTGTGTTTTACTTAATAACTTCTCTGAAATGTTTATTAGCAAATACTTGAAATTTCTCAGAGGAAAGATTTTCTTTCCTAGCGTCTGAGAGGCAATACAACTTCTCTATCCATAGAAAGCAAAGAGTTAATACACTCCCTGTTGTGATTTACCCTGGAATAGGGCCTTTTTTTAACCCCACCTTCCCCTTGTGAACGCAGTCCTTGCTCGGTATGACTTTTTATTACCAAACAGGGACTGGTGCTAGTATAAGAGGTTTCATTAAAATTTACGTATGTAGCAAAGTCTACAGCCTCTCTGAGATATGCATACTTTGACAGAGCAGACATGAAAATAACAGTTCATCTGAGCTCATATAACTTTTAATTATTCTTTCAAGTAGATAGAAGCACGAACTCTTTGAACTACCGCTAATAGTTATAAACATATTTCATCATTAGCAAAAAATTATTTTTAGTAAGGAGCCCTGAAACAACAGTAACTAATGCCAAACAGATAAATGAGAAATGGTCACATTACCTAAAATGTCTTATACATTTCTTCCAGAACTAAAAGCATATTGTAAAGGTCATCAGAATCGTGTGCACTAGAATCCATTTATTTTACTCTTAACATTATTTTTTTCAACAACAAAATATCATCTAATAAGAATTGTTCTATTTAGTGCTAGATTATACTTGTTTTATCATTGCCTTTCTCAGTTCTCAGTCCAAGTGCAGTTGACATAAAAAAAAGGAATGAAAATATTTTAATCAGCATTAAATTTCTGCTGAGCTCATATGTACAATAGAAATGCTTTCATTAGCTCCAAAGCTATATTTCTGCTTAAAGTAAGGAAAATGAGCAATTATATTGACTTGGCTCATACATTAAAATGTAATTTATTTCATTTAAATGTTCTTTTCCTGCCTTGCTTAAATGTTTTCACTGGGAAGATTAGTGACTTTGTGGAGGTTTGTGTTTCCCTTTTTATTTAACCAGACTTTCAACACTTGGATGTTTTCAAATAATAACTTTTGCTAGACCAAGCCTGTAGCCTTTAGGTAGCCAAATCTCCTGTAGAAAGACATCAGGCCAGAGGAAGAAGGGTATGTTCTGTTTTCAGCAATCAATAGATGCAGAATCGGCTGCTATGGTGCACTCATTCACCAGCTGGTTTCTATTGAGTCTTACTAGATGGAAAGAGAGCTAGAGAAAAACCATACAATTAGCTGCTGTTCCTATTAAAGCTCAAATTTTAAAACGTCTGCTCCAATCAATGGTACCTTTAAGGATGGGAGCAGTTGAATTTTGAGATTTGAGCTCAGATTATTCCCTCTGGAAATATTCCTAAAGATGAATGGTGTCTGGTCATTTAGACTTGAGTTTCTCTTTAAGCTTTATGAAGTGTTTGTATTGAGATATACATACTGTTACTTCTGTCCTGCTACCTTAATCAATCTACGAGTTATTCATGTGTGTTCCTGCAAGTTGTCACTTCAGAGAAAAGTGATACAATTACTGATGGTGAGTCATGGATTTTCTATTTATTTTTCCTCTCCTGTTACAGTGCAAGACAGATGACCATCAGATTAATTTTTTAAAACAATTGCTAGAACCACAATGTTTTTTAAATTTATCACCCCTGTCTCAGAGGAGCATATCTCAAATTCTCTTAAAGAAGATACTCGCAGAGGACCCCTTCTTGCTCTTAATGGAAAACTTCCAACTTTTAAGTATGTTTGGAAATCTAGGTCAAAGGTTTGTAATCGTGACTAAATGTTTGACTATCTCTAAAATCCTCCTTTACCTCATTTATAGACTCCTTCTTTTTTATTAATATCTCTTAATCTGTGATGGAGCCACTAACTGCGCTTGGCTTCTGAACTAGTCTCATATTGATTTTATGTGTTGTATTAGGAGCTTTTATTCTCATCTTTTTTATACTTTGTTTTTTTATTCTCAGAAGTTCCTGCATTTCACATGCTTTCACTTTCAGAAGGTAGCTAGTTAGTCTTCAGAACAGGCTTATAGGTTTTCTGTTAGGATTTTAAAACACTTGCACATAGATAATCTTTTGGGGAAATCGAGGTAGTTGTAAAACAAAATCTACATGCAAGCTGTAGTCTTCTTACAGCTTTCACTGTGAAATGTTCCTGCAAAGGAAAGTTTCTGCTATAAGGATCTTGTAAGGAGGATCTTGTTCAGCCTGGAGAAAAGGAGGCTCCGGGGAGACCTGATAGCGGTCTTCCAGTACCTCAAGGGGGCCTACAGGAAAGATGGGGAGAGACTGTTCAGTAGGGCCTGTTGTGACAGGACTAGGGGTAATGGTCTCAAAATAGAGGGAGGTAGATTTAGATTGGATATTAGCAAAAAATTTTTCACGATGAGGTTTGTGGAAAACTGCAGCAGGTTGCCCAGTGAGGTGGTGGATGCCCCATCCCTGGAAACATTCAAAGCCAGGCTGGACGGGACTCTGAACAATCTGAGGCAGTTGGGGATGTCCCTGCTCCTTGCAGGGGGGTTGGACTAGATGACCTTTGAAGGTCCCTTCCAACCCTAACCATTCTATGATTCTATGATTCTTCTGTCCATTAGTGACAAAAGACAGAGATGCAAAACCTAGAAAACATTTTTTGGAAATGGAAAGTCTATTAGCATTACTTATTTGTAGTAAAGAGCATAATAAAAAGAGGAAGACTAAGGTATATTTCTAGCAACTACAGACTGACCCTGATTTCTGAAACTGTAAAGATACTATGGTCTTTTCCTAATAAGGACATAGTTCTGGTTTAATTAGTCCAATTGGGGCAGATTTTTTTTTTTCCATTAAACTCATTCATCCTGGACTTACAGGTTACAGATCCCAAACTTACGACTTCTTTTTGGAGGAGGAAGGAAGAAGCGTTTGGACAGAGAACAGCTCAAATTTTTGAGATCTAACTAGCAGATTAGTGTACTATGTATTAGCCTACCATTTTACTTTTGGCTTGAAAAAAAGATTACATTGGATGGACTTTTGAAAAAGCTTACTTTCCTAAAAGTGTCTTTATTGAGGAAAAACAATTTAAAACCTGTTATACTTAAGTACTCATCGCAGCAGCTGAAGAACAGAAGTTCTAGGCAGAAGAAGTAAACACCTCTCTTTTGTAACATGGCACTTGGAACATACTGTTCAGCTTTGGTTATAACAGTATATTTTATTACCTGAAAAGGTGTGCAAAGAACAAGATAGGTTGGTTCAAATTAGAATGTAGAATGTAGGAAGTGAAAGCTTGTTGATGTAAATCCTAAGCCTACATGAAGAAAGGATCAAATGGACTTCTGGTTTTGTGTCACCTCAAAAAAAGAAGAACCGAAAACTTACTTTCTGTCACTGACATATGTTGTTGAATTCCCCAAAATGGCCTTTTCTTATTGTAATCCATAAACGATTGGAGAGGCACATAATCCATTGAATCCATGAACTACTGGAGAGGTACAGGTGATTTCATATCTCCAAGTGATGTGAAATCACTTACCATTAAACTAAACTGTCAGGAGATGACTGTTATTCAGATCATACATCCTTCCTAGTCATGTGCTTTATTTTACCCTTGTCATACATCAGAGTTACCTTTATTGAAGGAGCAGCTGTGATTTTGTCTGCAAATGAGGTTTCTTTTTGTTAGGCTTTGTACAAACATGTAACTTAAGTTGGTCCATATTTCCAATGATTTGCAGATCCTACATGGAACAAGAATAGGTTTTTATTCTTTAAAAAGGCTCCAATTATAGAGGTTGTACAGTTTCCCCTAAGCAATCTATTCTAGGATTTCGCTGTCCTTACCACTGGGAAGATTATCCTAATAATTAAATTTTCTGAAACTTTTGCTTTTTATTGCTAATCTAGAGCAGATAAAGAGAATGTTTCATGCCCTTTAATTTGGGAAGTTTTCTGCATGCATCTTTTACATACCTGGATATATTAAATTGCCTTTTAGTTTTTCCTTTTCTAAACCAAAAATGTTATCCTAACATTTATTTCCTAACAGTCTAAGTCTTCTAGTCTTCTGATCATTATCTCCTTGAACTCTTCTGGGCTCTATCTAGTTGTTTACATCTTTCTTGGGGGCAATGGTAACAATTAAAAAGAATTTTCTTACTGGAGCCTGAAGACTGGAAAGATTATTTTTCATAACATACTGACAGAATACTTGTTTGTGCATCCCAATATGAAGTCATAACCCAGATCTTGTTCTACAGAACTGCCTATCTTTGACTTGTGTTTACAGAGTTGTATGTTGCTTTTCTCTATGTTCAGGTTTTCAAAATTGTCCTTAACTGCAGCCCTGGACTTTTATGCGCGTGTAGAACCTCCTTTTGGACACCATCTTCGAAACATATACTTTGTTTCATCCAACTAGTGACTAACAAAATACTTGACTTTTTCCAAACCAGAAAAAACAGCTGCCCTTGAGTCTTTCCGGTTTGAGAGTACTCTGGTGACAACTATTGCCTTGTATGTGTCTCATAGGAATTCCATTTATACCCTGCTGCCTTGTATCATGCAAAACCATGTCAAAGGCCCCCTTAAAGTTAGTGTATATGGTATCTACACTATAGTCCCGCACAGTTGCCCTTTTACAGAAATAAACATGTATTGCATTGAAACCTAAAAAGCAGGAAATTGCCTAAGCAGTTTCCTATTCTCTCTTTCCTTTCAGTCCCATGAAGGAAGTTATACAATACAAATAATTTTATTTTGAAATATTTTGTGGCTTTATAATAATTTCCCCTTTTAATCGGCAGTGGAGCAGTCCTTTCATAGACTATCACATTTGTTTACCTGCTAATACTGGCTCTTTTCTTGTCTTGTATAGAGAAAAATACTGCATAAACAACTGAAAAGAAATGACTAATTTTCTTAGTTAAAAACATTCCCTTTTAAGGGACAAATATCAGACAATATGTATGAATAGACTATGTTGAGCGGTATGGTTACTTCTGCTTCAGAAGTGATTGATCAGCCTGAAAAGGCACTGTGGTTGATTAACGTATTTTCTTGGGAAAAATAGACACTTCATCAAAAAAAAAAAAAGACAGACATATTACAAAGTGTGCTTTCACCATTTTTAATAGTTTATAGAGGAAGACTTTTTTTGGTACTGTAAGAATTCTATATAAAAAATAACTTATAGGAAATGTCTCCTATTTCAAATACTTTACTTTCCAGGAGCATGCACAGAATTTCTGCAGCAGTGAACAAGTGTGTCATTTCTTGAGGTTTTAAAATCCGCTGAGAAGCAAGAACACGATTCTCTTCAGTAGTTGTCTATTTTTATCCTGCATACTTTTGTCAGTCATGACAATTTTTGCTTTTCTTAGCTCTCTGTCTTCAGCTCTGACGGCCACTTC
Source organism: Ardeotis arabs (assembly GCA_011801015.1). Classification (NCBI taxonomy): domain Eukaryota; kingdom Metazoa; phylum Chordata; class Aves; order Otidiformes; family Otididae; genus Ardeotis; species Ardeotis arabs. Next base: position 686 of record JAAGAY010146565.1, on the reverse strand, counting down.
TCCCTCTAGGTTAGTCACAGCCAATCCTTCTAACTGAAGAACATTGCACAAGACTTGGTCCACGTTCAAGGAGCGCCTCCTTCAAGCTCAGCAGAGGTGCATCCCGACGATGAACAAGGCGGGCAAAAAGGCCAGGAGGCCCGCGTGGATGAGCAAGGAGCTCCTGGACCAACTGAAAGTGAAGAAGGAAGCCTATAGAGGGTGGAAACGGAGGCAGGTAGCCTGGGAGGACTACAAAGAGGCTGCGCGGGTGGCCAGGGATCAGGTGAGGAAAGCTAAAGCCCGCACGGAATTGAACCTGGCCAGGGATATAAGAAGCAACAAGAAAAGCTTCTACAGGTATGTAGGAGACAGAAGAAAGTCCAAGGAAAATGTAGGCCCCCTCCGGAAGGAAGCTGGTGTCCTGGTTACCCAGGACATGGAGAAGGCTGAGGTACTCAATGACTTTTTTGCCTCAGTCTTCACTAATAAGGGCTCTTGTCTCACCACCCAAGCCGTGGTAGGCACAGGCAGGGACTGCGAGGACGAAGAACCGCCCACTGTACTCGAAGACCAGGTTCGGGAACATCTGGGGAACCTGAAGGTGCACAAGTCCATGGGGCCTGATGAGATCCATCCGCGGGTCCTGAGGGAACTGGCGGATGAAGTTGCCAAGCCACTGGCCATCATATTTGAGAAATCATGGC